>VCJJ01001842.1:3691-13831 GCA_024139415.1 Backusella tarrabulga
AAGAGAATATTTTAGCGACAATATTCATTATAACATTACCTATTGAAAGAATACTGTGACGCATTAGATCAAAAATTGGTGAAAGATGTTTTTAAATATCCGAAATAAACAGTGTTGGAGTTACTTTCTCTCGCTTTTTCTCTCTTTTGTTTTTTTTTATACAAAACAACAAAAAAGAAGCAATGAACTCTTTTTCAAAAAGAACAGACGATGAACTTTTTCAAAATCTGAAAAGTAACTCTCACAATAATAAAGTTTTTTTATTTTTTTATTTTTTTCCTCTGTTATAAATATATGTTTGACTAAAGGAGTTTAATATCTTTTTTTTTTCTTGGGTGGCGTGTTTGTCCTTCTTGATTGTTATTACTACTACTCTTGTCTCTATATGATTTTTCATCAAACAACAGTCGATGGTATCAAAGCAAATCATTGGATGGTCAAACGCGCAAAACATGATAATGCCGACGCGTTATATCAAATAGGAAAGCTCTACCAGCAAAAAGAAGTGCACGCGTACTATCTTATTGCATTGGACTGGTATCATAAATCCGCCAATAAAGGCAACGCCGATGCAAAATATGCCATTGGCTACATGTATCAGTACAGCCTGGGTGTCGACCGATCAATGGATCAAGCAGTCAAATGTTATCAGGAGGCAGGCGACCTGCAACATCAAGATGCGCTGTTTAGTTTGGCGACGCTGTACGAAAATGGCTTGGGCGTCGAAAAAAATATCACAACAGCTGTCAGTCTGTACAAGAATGCGGGGAAATTAAATCATTTTCAGGCCATGAACAACATTGGAGATATCTATTTCCACGGTAGAGATGTTGAAAAAGACTACGTTATGGCGCTTAAATGGTACAGAAAGGCCTCGGAGCTAGGTAATCTGGCTGAATCACTGAATAATTTGGGCATAATGTATAGAGATGGTCTGGGTGTCAAATCAGACTATAAGGCTGCTCTTCGTTATTTTAGAAAATCTGAAAAAAGTGGATACGAAAGCGCATACAACAGCTTGGGCGAAATGTATAAAGAGGGACTTGGCGTCAAAGTCAACTATTTACAGGCACTCAATTACTTCAAAATGGCTGCCGAGCAAGGACATTCTGGGGCTCAATTTAACATTGGTTGTATGTACAAAACAGGACTTAGTGTACCACAAGACTATGGTATTGCTTTGGAGTGGTATCGAAAATCTGCCAATCAGGGGGATGTCACGGCTCAATTTAATATGGGCGTCATGTATCAGAATGGATTGGGCACGCTGCGAAATCCAAAACTGGCGATGGAGTGGTATTTGAAAGCAGCAGGACAGGGTGATGCCAATGCCGAATTCAATATTGGATGGATGTATAAGAATGGATTGGGATGCGAACAGGATGATCAGACCGCCTCCGAATGGTATCTTAAGTCAGCACTGCAAAAAAATATTTGCGCTCAAGTGAATCTAGGAGAAGCTTATAAATATGGCTCCGGCGTGGAGCAGAATTACAAGACTGCCTTTGAATGGTACAAGAAAGCTGCAGACCAAGGCGACAGTGATGCCACCTTCAACGTCGGACTAATGTATCACAATGGTGAAGGGGTCCAACTAGACTATGAATCAGCTCTTCATTGGTACAAAGCTGCTGCCGGGAAGGGAAGTATAGACGCGCAGTATAACATTGGTATAATGTATGAAAACGGCATGGGCGTGGATCAGGATTATCAGATTGCGATGGAATGGATTCGCTGTGCAGCAACCCAAAAAAGTAAAATTGCGGAGAACACGCTGGGAAATATGTTCTTTAACGGCCTTGGTGTGCCTCAGAGTTTTACAATGGCGTATGAGTGGTACAGCAGATCTGCTGAGCAAGGCTATGGACCTGCGCAGTGTAACATTGGACTCCTCTATCTCCACGGACTTGGTGTCCAACAAGACTACAACCTGGCATTCCAATTCTTTTTCAAGTCTGCGACACAGGGATACAAGGATGCGCAATATAACCTGGCTTTACTTTACAAAGATGGAAATGGAACGGACCGAGATGACCGACTCTCCGTGGAATGGCTTGAAAAGGCAGCATCGCAAGGACACAAGGAAGCACAGCAACTATCTATGCTTGATCAAAATGAAAGAAATGGTAAGCAGAATGAAAATATTGCGACATCTCCCAATCACAATGGTGCGCAAAAGACAAAAGGGAAAAAGGCGACGAAAGCGACATATAATGAAGCCCAAGGTAAACTTGGTATATATTTTATACGTAAAAAGAAACTGTAGACTCATTCTTTTTTAAAATTATATGTAGTAAAAGTAAAGCAAGAAACAGCGATAGATCATGATGATGATAGTACGAATAGTAGAAATGAATTTCCATCACAAGGAAAACAAGATGAAAAGAGCGGTAATCGAAATGAGAGATCAAATGCCCACCTCCCTGAGCTAGATGATGAAAATAACCAGCATGAAGAAGTGAATTTAATGAAGGAGATGCTATTGGCGCATAAAGACATGATTGAGCACCTCCAAAAGGAGATTGTAGAGGGGAATGCCGAAAAGATGACCATGAAATTGAAGATTCAACAACTTGAGCTATTGCTTAAAGATGTGTCACACGAAGTAACAGTGAATAAACTACAAAATGATATTCAGAAAGAACGCCGATTGCGAAAGAGCCTAGAGAAGAACCAAAATCCTCAATTTGAAGATCGACTTGAATCTATCGAATCCAGTATTCAGCAGCTAATGACAAGCAAACCCGTCACCAACAAGAAGAAAAGACAGCCCAATGGCAATCTGAAGGAAGAAGATAACGTAAAGCGACCAAGAGTGATCTATCATGAAGTCTCTGACAATGATGATGATGATGATGATGATGATGATGATAATGATGATTCGGATTAATTTATGCTACTTTACTCTCTCTCTCTCTCTCGCTCGCTCGCTCGCTCTCAATGCATTCATGAAACCATCCAAAACTAGTAAAAACAGCTATATATTATTAAAAATCACACACACACACACTTGCACATGTTCATCTATTTTGTATTTTATATATATATAAAATTAAATTAAATAATAGTAATAAGGAGAGAAACTACATGATAAAAGTAAACACTAAAAAGAACACAATAATTGTCGCAAATATCTTGAAAAATAGCCATCGATTTGAGCTGATGCTGGTATAGTACTTTAGTAATTCTCTCTGTGCCCCCATTACATTCATCTCGATATCATCTGTATTTTGATCAATTCTACAGCATCATATACATAAGAAACTTGTCATAATTCACCGTCTCTATTTTACCTTTGTACTGTTTCCCTTTGTTCTGCAACCATCGTCGCCAATTGTTGAAATATACTGCCCAGCTCTGCAATCGTACTCTCGATACTTTCGATCGCACTTGATCTGTGATCGATGTATCTATCCTGTTCCATCACCAGCATTTCCTGCTGCTGTTGCTGCGTTATCATGGGTATACCTAATGATAATGTTGATTCCTGTTCGTCCTCTTGCTGTTGTTCAACGGGAATCACAGCACCGCCACTCGATGGTGATGATGATGTTGGTTGTGGCGTGTTTTCAGGTCCACGTTTACGTGATTTCATCAGTGGTGAATTCACTAGAAAGCAGGAATAGGTTAAATATCAAGTGGATCACTCGCCATCAAGTAAAACACTCACTCAAGTTTCCGTCTGCTGATGGCTCTGAAGCCGAGAATAAGAACTGGTCTCGTTTTGTTTTTGACATTTTCATATTCTTTATGCGGAAGTGATTATTGGGGTTTTGTCAACTTTTTTTTCTTTTTTCTTTTTCTATTCCTCTCACCTCTGTTCTAATCTCTAGCACATCTTTAAATGTCATTGATGTATCCGCCAATTTACTTTGTAGAGCCACGACGACGTTGGACGTGTGCTCTGTTTGTTGTTTTGAGGTTTGTTTTTGATGTTTAGTGTAATCCTGAAGCATTGCAATTTGCTTGTTGAGTTTAGCAATGTCTTGTTTAATAATAAATGTCAATTCCTAGAGCAAGATTTAATAAGAATATACATGAAACAACTTTTTCCTTGCTTACGCTTATTTCGACCGGTTTATCGTCAAATAACGTTTTACGCTTGGCCACTAAGCAAGTTGTTGCAGAAAAACAAAAGTTAGCGAAGCATATCCCTTTCCTTCTTTTCATTTTTTATTACATTTAGTGAGTTTCTCAAGTTTTCCAGCTGTGCTTGTAATGTTTCGACTGATTTCAGCAGCCATCATTGAGAATTCCGAACGGGTTTGTCTTTGCTTTGCCTGTGGTGAAGATGGAATCTCTGGAGATGAAAGCAACGCTCTTCTTTCTAAAATGGAAGAAGGTGCATGGTTGCGTTGGCGCATGCGTTCACACATTGAGTGAAACTCTTGCGTTCTATCTCTAAATGAAAATGCCATTTGTATCGAGTAGATATGAATATGATACAACGTGTTAACAAGAAGCAAAGAATATAGAAAACACCATAATAAGCTGTTGTTTTTTAGCTCTTTGCAATCCCGCCAAGAGAATCACGTGTACCAATCATATGTGAGCACCATATTTGAGCAATTTTCAAAACATCAAGGCGTATGTTTCTCCATGTATTTGATGCCGATACTGATTATTCTTTATGTCTTGTTATTCGATTACAATGCCTTAAAAAGTAAAAAAAAGAAATATGCAACCAGAGTCACATCATTTCTCCAATACATTATTGTTATGAAATAGATGATCTTATAAATGTTGTATTGCAGGTAGTCTTATAAATGCTGGTTTGAACATGTAGAATTGGTATACACATTTAGAGCGTATGAATAATAAGAGCCAAGCACATACAAAAGCACCTGGAAGTTCTTGAATGTGGTTTAGGTTCAATCCATTTTATTCTTTATCTGATCATGGTTCGATCAGCCAATCAGAGACGTTCCAGTTATTGTCTCTGGCCAAGAGCATTATGTAAGAACGCAAAGCTAAAAGGTTATTTTAAAAAGTGATACACAATATCTTTTTTCTAATGCCGATCACTTCATTGATGACTAATTTGTTATTCTTACAAGCACCGTTAATGCTACACTCTTTTTAAAAGAGATGATTTCATTTTAATATGCATAGTTGTATGTACATTGCAGAAAAATAATTAAACAAACAAAAAATAGGAGAACTTTCGTCTCTCTTTCTCGTTTGAATGATAAAAAACATTGATGATTGTGTGACAAATAAATAAATGAAGAAAAAAAAAAGGATCCAGAGGCATTGATAAAATCAAGTTTAACTTTAAATCATTTCCAAATATAAAGAATAGAACCATCTTTTTTTTATATTAAAGAAAAAACAGGGGCTGTTTTTGCCATCTCTTTCTGTTTAAAAAAAAAGAGAAACTGACATCCTTCAAAGTAAAATGGGAATCCTTATTTCATGTGATACATTAATTAGGAAATACTTTTCCCACAGTGGCAGTAAGTAGGCGAGAGAAAAAGACAGGTTGTATCCATTTCAAGTAAAAAGAAAGATAATGGAAAAAAAGTTTAGTTCCACGTGACAGTTTATGAACGAGACTTTCACATGAATTGGAGATATCGGATTACTTGAGGAAATTAGCTTGCTAATACACAATCCCACTTTGTGAAAAAAAGGATATTTATTTATTTATTTATTTGTCTTCATCAACATATCCTTCTTCCCACCCCTCTTTTTTTCATTCATTCTTCTTTTATCCTCTCTCTTTTCTAAACTAGTTAAAATATGGTTTCTACACCGCCCACTTTTAGTTTACAATATACACTTCCACGTCTACCTGTTCCTAGTCTTGAAGAGACCTGTACGCTCTATTTGAAAACACTTGTTCCCTTCCAGACACCTGAGGAGCATGAAAAATCCAAAAAAATTGTGCACGACTTTATGAATAGTAAACTGGCAAATTCGCTCCAGCAACGTTTAATTGATATTGACCGTAGCTCACCAAAGAATTGGCTAGAGGATAACTTTTGGATACAAAAAGGTAAAAAAAGAAAAAAAAAAGGAGGTTTGGTATAAAATATGGACGTGATCTCTCACACATACACTTATAGCCTATTTGGAATGGCGTGAACCTCTCATGGTAAATAGCAATTGGTATGTTTTGGGCCAGCACGATAAAAACCACCCAGCATCTTTACTTGAATCTCAAAAATCAGGCTCTTTTTCACATTTCCAGGTTCGTAGAGCCGCACACATGATTATGCGTGGTTTAAAATACAAAGAAATGGTTGACAGGTAATATATCCCAAAACGTTTTGTAAAATACTGGAGAAAAAAACAAAAAAAACTTAAATTGTGTGTATAGACAAGAAATTCCTATCGATATGATGCGTGGAAACCAAGCACAATGTATGCTCCAATATGGTCGCATCTTCTCCGTCACCCGTGTTCCCCTCTACCACTGCGACACCATTGTGCAAGCTGATGCAAGTCAGATACACCATATTGTGGTGATTGTACGTGACCAAGTTTACAAGTTACCGGTCTACAAGGAAATCGGACAAAACATCTGGCAGCCTCTCAACACGGATGAGATTGAGCAAGGTCTTTTGGCAATTGTGCATCATATTTCTGGATTAAAGACCCCATCGGCACCCATCCCCCTCTTTACATCATGGAACCGTGATGGCTGGACCATGGCACGTAACCATCTCCTTGCCATCGATCCTAAAACCAACCGAGATCATTTGAATACCGTCGAATCGGCGCTGTTTGCGGTGGCACTGGATGACCATAGCAATGGCATCGATAACCCTTCGTTCACAAAGACGGCCATGTGCGGCAACCAAGGACTGGGTAACGGTCACAATCGCTGGTATGACAAATCGTTCACCATGATTGTTGAGAACAATGGAGTGTGCTGCTTTTCAGGGGAGCACTCTCCTGTGGATGCCTTGATTGTCAGTCTCATTTTTGATTACATGCTGCAAGAACCCGTCACTGGCACCCACTCCCCTGATTGGATTCAGACCGGACCAGTAAGCGATGCACAGCACTTGAGTTTTGTATCGGACGCTACCATTGCAAGATACCTCGAGCAGGCACAGAAACAGGCAGACGAGACGGCTGCATTTTCAGATTCGGATGTGCTTGTGTTTAAAGATTATGGAATGCAATGGATCAAGAAATCCGGCCGTGTCCCACCCGATGCTTATATCCAAATGGCACTCCAACTTGCCTATTATCGTCTGCTGGGTACCATCACACCTGTTTATGAAACCGCATCTACTCGCAAGTATCTAAGCGGTCGTACAGAGACCATTCGTTCCACTAGTGCAGATAGTAAAGCATTCTTGGAGGCATTTGATAATCCTAGCATTTCGGTAAGGATAGAGAAAAAGAGAGGGGAAAAAAGATGAAAAAAGAGATGAAGAAAAAAAGAGGCCAACTTTTTTTTATAAGCTTCTAATTTTAAAAATTCTAATTATAGGCAAAAGAAAAATATGATCTACTCTCAGCAGCCGCCAACAGCCACCGTAAATATACACAGATCGCCAGCGACGGTCACGGCTGTGACCGACACCTGCTCATTCTTCGCCTACTCAACGCCAACCACCAAGAGTACATTGACGGCAAGCCTGTCCAGGTGCCCATGCATCCCATCTTTACTGACCCCATCCATGCCGCATCCCAAAACTGGAAGCTCAGCACATCCGGTCTGCATGCAGGCATTCGATTACTTGGTACGGGCTTTGGCGCAGTGGTTCCCGACGGTTTTGGTACCAACTACATGCCTGCGCCTACGCTGATCAAGTTTGGTGTCGAGTCAAAACGGGTCAAGGGTTTACCAACTACCGCTGATTTTATTGCGTCGTTGGACAAGTCTTTGAAGGATATGAGAGTGCTTTGTGAACAAATTCATAGTGCTAAATTGTAGAAAAACCTCTAAAATGCTTTTTTTTTGGGAGGGGAATTAGACGTATAGAAAAGTTAAATCATCATAATAAAGTTTTGCTGTCAGTTGTTTTTTTTAGGAGGCTATTCCTTTTTTTTATAAAATGTAAATAATGTTTATTATATATTACACATTATATGTCAGCATATCTGTGTGTGTGTGTGTGTGTGTGTGTGTGTGTGTTCTTTTTGCGTATGATTTAAAAAAAAAGTGCGTAAATGAATATAACTATATAAGTGTGGAGTTTTTTATGTGTGTGATTTGTGTTAAAAAAAGTCGCATTTTTACACCTCGTGTCCTTGTGGGTTTTACAAAACATTCATATGTTTTTTTTTATAAAATAGCTGATCTTCTATTATTTTTTCGTTTTACAATCGCTAATAAATCCATATCATCGTCCTCATCTGAATGCTCTGAATCGGTAGAAGCATGAAGTGTGATTGTGGGTGCTATTGGTTCTAATAAAATGGTGGGTACAGCGTCCGCGGAAGTTGGGCTTATAGGCGATGGACGGATAGTGGAGGAGGTGGAGGATGATTTGTTAGTATAGTCGTCTGTAGAAGTCATTGAATCAGGTGCAGATGAAGAAGTGCACTGTGAGGTATTCCTTGACAGCTTATTTTTAGAGTCCCAGGAACGCCATGACGCTAAAGACACGGAGGATGAGGAGCTAGCCGCCTCTGACCGCGCTGACGAAAGATTACTCAAGTTTTTTGATAGCTCTTCTAGTGCATCAAGTGATTTGATCTCGACATTGTCTTCCTGTATAATCATATCTTGGACACTGTCTTCCTCTATAGGAACCGCCGCACGTGGCCACGTTCCCAAGACGATGGGGAGCTCCAACTTATACTGATGCTCCTCCGCCCATCCTAATCGAGCACGTATCTTGTAATGAAATCGTATCATTCTATCGTTAAATCGTAATGAGGGTGGTGTCGATGTTGGTATTAACATTTGTGGTTGACTTGTTTGTGATGGTTTGTTGATGTCCATTTCCAAGTCGTAGTTTATCGTCTTGAGTACAGCTTCATTGAACACCGCGTGTCTGTATTAAAAGAAAAAGAGGAAAACAATATATACAAGGTTTAATTGAAAAGGAGGGAAAAAGAAACAAGTGTTCCTTAAAAAAAGGGAGACTTGCCTGCCTGATCTGATCTCTACTGTTCGTACAAGTTGAATAGATAGTGCTACGCATCTTGCAAGCAAGCTTATATGATCCAAAGTTATTTTAAGAAGTACAGTCTCACCTATTTTAAAATTATAAACAAAAACATAAGAAAAACAAAAAAAGGATTTTTTGTGCTACAACAAGTTTATTTACCTCTAGTGAAACCTAGCCTTGGTATCGAGACCATAAACTTTGGCCTGAAGTTTGATAAAGGTATTTCTTGTACCTTTTGCTGTGTGACTAGGAATTGTACAGTATTAATATTTATATACTCCAATAAGGAGACTGGATACTCTGTCCTTGGACACAAAGAATCTGGTATCATAGGTCTATTCAAAACGGCATGAATAGTATATCTAACAATGGCTAATTTTCCAAACTGATAAATATATTATGTAGTGTGTTTTGATGTATATGTTTTTTAGAAGGCTTTTTTCGTTTTTTCATTATCAACAATCTATTTTCTAATATCTTTCATCTTTTAACTGTGTGCGTACCTGTATCGAACTTGGTAGAGTAAATTGATTAGGCACAGTAAATTCAAAAGGAAATGAGTGCTGTTTTACGTCCAACGTGGTTGGTTTCAAGGTATTTGCAGCGTTGACAATAACTGTTTTTGTATCTCGAAATAGAGTCATTGTTTCTTTTTCTTTTAAGTTTACAGTGACTTGGCCTGTAAAGGTGAGGTGAATCGACGAAGCCTTAATAGGGTTCTTTGGTAATATTACGACTGAGCCTATTTATGGATACAATGGAGTTTATTAAGAAAGAAAGATAATAATAAATAGATGTGATGACCATCTACCTTTGATAATTTCACCAGGAAAGAAAAACTTTTCATGTTCAAGATTAATATACATTATTTTGTTATTATTTCGACTCAGCATTAGTGTTTTTTAATAATAAAAAAATAACAAAAAATAAATAAGGGAAACAAAAAATTAAAAAAAGATCATTTTTAATTCTTCATCATCCTTTTATACTTGTGACTTTTATAAAGTGTGGGAAGTACCGTTTTGATGTTATTTTCCTTTTTTCTTTTTTTTTTTTTTTTTTT
>VCJJ01001853.1:0-20215 GCA_024139415.1 Backusella tarrabulga
TATGCTCCTTACTCGCGCAATCTTAACAGTGTAGCAATTCAAGACTTTGTCTATAATTACCACTACACTGGGCAGAAAAATAAGAAGAAGAGAATTGGAATTGAAGGTGTCTGTAGCTTTTCAGGAATTGGCTACGTCATCATAATCTGAGTTTCCCCAGAAAGCATTTGATTGGTATTTCCCAAGCACCAGCGGTTTCCTAATTACCCCCACTCTCTAAAAAGAAAGTGTAAGGTTGCTCTTAAGCAAACTCCTTTTATTTTTTTCCAAGCCCAGCCCAAATCCTTTGGCTACCTTGCTATACCCATCACCGCTCCGTTCAAATTCGACTCTCAACTACCGCTTGAAAAGAATGCTCAACGCTCTAATGCCGCCACTGCCTCACTCAACTCGATCGGAACATACTCCAGTACTTCCCCCAACTCTAACCGCAAAATTCTACAAAACCTTTATATGTCCGGTATTTGATTATGGCCTCGCTATCGCCTGCTGGTCTCGAACTACATTTAAATATCTTGATTGTGGATCTGATGTCGTTATTAACACTGGTGGCTGTAAGTAAAGTAAAGTGAAGCAATGGACAGAAAAAAAGAATTATACCACTTGTCTGGAGTGTGCCTGAAACTGACAAAATATAGAAAGAAACTATATAAAAATATCAAAACCATTTTTAAAGCATGGATGAGCTGTATTTTCTATTCAAATACGATGCTTTTTGTATTAACCAACAAAGGAAATCGATAATCTGTTTTATTCAGCTTCTATTTTAAGAGCAAATCTAAAATAACACAATAACATACGTAAATCAAGAAAATAAACAAGAGATGGTAACAAGAATACACTAGTAACAGTTAGATAAAATTAGTTTGATGGATAACAAGGAGATTCATAGTTGCGCAAAACTTTTTCGACCAAAAAAGCGACACGTTGGCCGTACTTTGAGCCACGGAGAGACACCATATGGCGTTTAATTAAGCGACAGACACATACTTTTTGGTCGTCATTTGCATTATTAATCAACCATTGAATGACATAATTTCCGTACTGGTCAGAGGCAATATCAATTAATGCCATGCGGGGGCGATGCGAGCACGTGATGGTCGATATCCTATCAACAAACTTTACCAGGAACGGCTGACCACCGATTCTTAAAGCTTTCTCAACCACTTTGGAAGCAAATTGGTCCATTGAAAGCTGAATTGCTTCATCTAAAACAGTTTGAAAAGCCAGCTCTCGGTCTCTTTTCCTTTCAGCCTGTTCGAGGATATGCTGAATGACCCAGTTTCCCCATTGTCCTTTTGCTATTGTTACAATATTTTTTAGCACTTCATCTAAAACAGGTCTCTACAAAATGCAACAAGCGTACTTTAGCATCCATGATGACACTCATGTATATGTTGTTAGAATATATCTATATATATTTACCTTGTCGCTTTCTGTTAAATTCTCAAAAATATTTTGAATTACTAAGCTTCCTGTTTCATCAAGAGCGACGTGAGTCCACTCATTTTTTAGGGCTTTGTGCACATTGGACATTATATTAGGTGAGCTCCCAGGCGACCAGCGGATTTCAAACACTTTCTGCCAGACATGACAAGCATGTCTATGAGTAATTGTTTCTGGAATACTCACTGCCAGTTCCAAAACAAGTTTAGCCTTCATTGGCTCAGTTACATAATCCAAGGCTTTTTGTACGACATGACACCCAAACGCCTCACAGGTCAACTCCAAAACATTTCCCTTCATCTTATCAGCCAGTCCTTGTATTTGGTCCGGAGTACCTAGTTCGAACAGACGTTGCACTAAAAAATTTCCGAAACGGTTGGTCATTAACAAATAAGCTTGTGGCAAAATTGACTTGAATATGGCCTCTTTTTGTATTATTGTTGCCGATTTTAACTTTTGCTGCAAAAATATGGATGCCTGTTGATCTGTGTCTTGAATAATTCGATTAACAAGTAGCTATAAAAATCATTATCAGATATTAAGTACTTAGTATGCTGATTCGTATATTTGTCATTAAAAATAAACGAGTACTCACATCCCAGTTGGTATTTACATTCTTGTCTAGTATTCGGCGGTAATCAACAACAGTGTAACCATGCTTCCTCTCAGCATTAAATGAAATTGTATTCTAGTCAAACACGAGGTTAAGCATGTGTAAGGAATAATAATAATAACAACAAAATAAAATAAGGAGAAATATCTGTTTTTTGGCCTGATATTTACCTCGTCCGTCCATCTGCGACCTACTCGATTATTTTCATTATATTGTGGTCTTTTTGTATCGAAAGATTTGTTGATATCATTATGCTCATTTACATTTGACAATCTATTCGTTTATTATACAGTTCGATCAGTCTTGTAAATTGATTAGTGCCAGGAATGATAGTTACTTTTTTTTATTTTCCGAGTTTTCTTCCAATGCTATTTCTGATTGCTTGACAAGTGAATGATACAGGTTTAGCTCATTTTGCTTTGCATTCAACTTTATCAATTGAGAATCACAGAGCTGATTAGCAAGTGCAAGGCGTTGTTCAAGGTCCTGTATCTCCATATCTTTCCCAGCAATAATGGATTGAAAATTAGTTATTGCTATACGTTTCTAACAAATCAGAAGTGTAAATTTTCTTTTCCAACAAATCAAGATGAACGAAAAAGTACCTTTTCCAACTCCATGTAGATAACACTGACATGTCTTGATAACTGTTGAATCATTTCTGTTGACTCCTGTAACCTATGTCGTAAAATTTCAGGAGATGAACTCTCCAAGTTTTCAAAAATAACATCAGAGTGTAGTGTATGGATAGAATCCGAATACATGTTAAATTCAGTGGAAGCATTTGTTTGGTGCAATATTGGTGACACTGAAGACTAAAATAAATGAATGATCGACAACGAGGAGAAAAAGTAGGTTTAATCATAACAAACAAATAGCCGACATAAATGAATTCAAATAAATGTACCTTGTGTTGATTGTATAGTTTATATGCATCATCTTTATAGCATTCTTCCTTTGGTGAAAGTGTACCGGATGACTCGAGATCTACCATCATACTTAAAAAAGATTCTGGAGGAGAAGGCTGATAGTTATATCGCTCTATTTCTTCTCTAATCGCAAAACCATCAAACTTGAATTGATGCAAAGCCTCATTATTTGTTGATTTGTTTCCAAAGAGCGAAGGGCTACGAAAGGGAGAGTCGAATGTATCATAACTTGGTCGGTGATGCTTTTTACTATCAGTAATGGTGTGTTGGCTGGTGGTATCTGATGCAGCAAGCATGAATTACAATTTAATATACTGGATTGTTTATTTTGGTTTGATTTGGATATATATCTGTATATATATGTGTATTAGATTTTAACGTATAAAAAATAAATGAATATAATATTGACAAATAAAAATAAAAAAGTAATCAAAAATAATCAAAAAGAAAAAGAAAAAGGTCAAAGTTTGACTAAAGCAATTGTAACAGCACGTTTATATAAGAAAGTCCATTTTTAAATACTAAGAGAATTCTCCGTGATTATGTGTATATATACAATTCATTTAATTGTACTCTTTGAACTCCTCAACGCCACTTCCGTTTTCGAGCACCTGGATTTGTAAAAATCTTAATTATATCTTTAATTGTCTGACATCCAAACTCCTTGTTTTCTCCTTAAAAAACAGTATGACAACTGTGATGATCAAATATAAATAACAAACTTCCTGTACAACCAAGCCCCAGTTTCTTTTTAAGCTCTAATTTAAGCAACTCAAAATATATGATTCAAATCAGAAGTGGATATAGTATTCATTGAGGTACTTTTTGATTTTTGAACGTTACAAATAGTATGAAACTTGGCGGGGACCTGCTTCCAAGTAATGATATTCTGTAATTGGTGATAGCAAAAGAGAAAAAAAGAGAAATAAAAAGATAGTAATGCTGCAACAATTGATCAGTGTGGTGTGTTTAAGAGTCTAATCAAAAGTCGATAACGATTTTATTTAAATAAACTTTGGATAGAGTGAATGTTGTGTTGCCCCACAGATCAAAGTGTGACCTTTTCTTTATACTCAAAAAGCATGATAAATAGGTCAAGTATATAGCACTATTTTGCGTCGAACGATACCCACTGTTCATGATATTGTTGGTATTCAATTTGAACATAGTTTTAAAATAAAGAAGAAGAAGTTTGCGTTCCATATTTTTTTTAATTGAATAATTTTACTTCTATCAAGGCGAGTGCTGAATTATTGTAATAAAGCAAAATGTCTAGCATGATGTTCTGGTTTTCCTGAGGAAACAACGGTTTTGTGTATTAAATATACAAAATTGGAAGAAGTATCAAATAAGGGAGAATCCACCAGAGTATAAAGTATAATAAATCTTTCATAAATACATTGAGCGTTTTGCAATGAGAAGTGTTATAAATTTAAATACATCTTTGGTTTAACCAGCTCAAAATTAAATCACATTCTTTTGATCCAAGGTAAGCTTTTTGGAAGCACCTTTATCAAGAAAAAGTTGAGGAGCTTCTGTACAAAAGAATAAAGCGACAAACTGGGTTCTAAATTACGCGAATTTTCAGGAAACCAACAGAGAAATAGGAATGTGATGGCAGTTTGGAGAAACTTGATGTGGAATCTGGTGAGCACATGAGTTCTGATATTTTACTTTCCCTTTTTGGTACCATATTTTTTATGAAAAGGCTTTTGTTTATAATTAAAAGTCGCAAAACATAATTTGATATTAAGGCAAGCTTGTTACTTATTAAGGAGATACCCTTCCACAGAAGAGAACCGTGGCGTAGACAAGGCCCAATTACATAACGCCCGACAACAGTATAATTCCTTCTAGATTTTAATCCGTTAGTCCCGATCACAGTTGACTAAAAAAATCGTAGGGACTCGCCAACACGTATATGGTCGAACCATAAATTCGAGCTCCCATGGCAGTGGAGACGATGGGAATGAACGAGTATAACATCTTGTTTTTATGAATTTTATTCTTTAAAAATAAAACATTGACAATTACAATATAAAATTCCTTTTTATCAGCTATTATCTTTAAAAAAGGTATGTGAACAACTCACTCATTCATTCTCAGTGAAGCACTATGATATGTTGGATAGGTAATAAAATAATAAATAATCATATAGAAATATTTGATATCATTCGTTTCTATTCGGAAGGATTATCACTGAATCCGGCGATCCGTTTAAAATGGATATTCTATTGAGCTTCAGTTTATAAAGCAAGCGAGATTATTAAAAGAGAGAAATTCTTTGATATCAAAATTTAAAATTGCCTTATCCAAAATTAGCAAACGTATAATCAAAAAGTGAATTGCTACAAGTAAAATGGATTAAGAGCTGGGTTTTGTGAATAACCATATTGGATAATGGTTAATAGCTTCATTTTCATTTTTATTCCGGTTATGATATACTTCTTCTTGACTGCCTTGATTTAATTACTTTATTACCAAAAATAAAATTATTTCAATTCCAGAAAGCAAAAAAAAAATAATATATATATATATATATATATTGACAGGATGCTATTTTTAAAATATTATCGAACGAAAATGGAACTTCTTATTACCATCAATTAAACAAAAATAATAGCAATTTTTATTTTAATGAAGTGTACGAATAATTGCACTAATAAAGTGAGGGAAAATGGGGACATTTATGCCCAAGACCATTCGATATCAACTCTACCATCAACAAAATCTGCAATTAGTCCAAAAGCAGCAGGACTCAGATCAAGGCTTCCACTCTCACAGGGAGGGCATGCTTTGTAAAATAAACTTTGTTAGTATGGCTTGAATTTATAGTATTATATATAGATCACTTACTGTCGACAATTTTGACTGTTACAATGCCTTTTGGGCCCTTGACCTTGGCTTTTTTACCACAGATAGGATTATTGTTGGGGTTAGCTCCATTTTTCATTTGGGGGGCATTCTAAATTTCAACTATTAGTCTTTGTGTTTAAAAACAAGTTAAAGTTAAGGTTACCAAAGCAGCAATAAGATCTGTGTCTTCAGATGTGATACCACAGGAGCCTAAACCAGTATTGTAATAAGTTCCGTCACCTGAAAATTCGTAGCTTCCGGAGCTAAGAAATGAGGAAGAGGAAGTTGCCTTTGATGTAGTCTTCTTGGTAGTAGTCTTTTTCTTGGTAGTAGTTTTTTTCTTGGTAGTAGTCTTTTTCTTGGTAGTAGTCTTCTTGGTAGTAGTCTTCTTGGTGGTTGTCTTTTTCTTGGTGGTTGTCTTTTTCTTGGTGGTTGTTTTTTTCTTGGTGGTTGTCTTTTTCTTAAGAGCGCTAGTCTTTTTAGCAGTCGAAGCTACCTTTTTAACTGTTGTCTTTTTTGTAGAAGCCGCTTTCTTAGCAACTGATCTTTCTTTCGAAGAACTGTGCTTTTTTGAATGTCTGCTCTTGTGATCACGGCCATGTCTATGTTTGTGTTTCTTTGAACTGTCATGGCATCTCTTTTCGAACTTTCTATGGACACTACGCTCAGTCAACTCCTGGCCAGCCAAAGATTCAACATTCACTGATTTGACATTACTGGAATCGACAATAGAACCACTAACATCGGATGAAATAGGGACAGATTGAACGTTTAGTAGCAATGTACTAGTAAGAATTGTGGTGGTTAAACCAAAAAGAGAGGAATGGGAGAAGCGCATTATAAAGTTAAAAGCCTTCTTTTGTTTTTAGGATTCGAAAAAAAGGGGGGAAATGAACAGCGACCAAAAAAACTCTCTTTTATATTGAATGAGCGGTACCAACATGCTCAGTCCAAGTTGTATTATAGTGTTTATTACTATGTTGTGTAAGTTGAGCTAGCGACTCTATAAAATAAATTACGTCGCCAATCAGAGATGATACGGAACTGATCTCAATAAAGTTAATGAGTTCTGTTCATAATAGCTTTATCGTGTAACAAATCATTAGTCCGCTCAATATGGAAAAGTTTGAAGAACCGAATTTTGTCTTGACAACTTTTGACTTTACTTGTTGGAGGATAAAACCTTTTAAAAATCAAAGTTACACGAAACTGGCCTTGTGATAGGGAAGAAAAATGATAGTTGAAGTAAATTAACAAATGTATTTTACTCAAATGATTACTTTTGATTTTTCTTATAAAAGTAGTATACCCGGCTTTTGTTTTAGTTCGCTATTGTTTTGTCTCACTGAAATACACATTGAAAATCTGTAAGAGAGAAAAAAAATCGCTTGTCAAAAGTGCCGATAGTTGCTGTCAACTTTAACATTATAACCAGTGTGTTTAATTTCTATTAATTTATATTTATTTTGTGCATTCCATTTTTGTTGATCATGATAGTCATCCTCAAATATAGATTCTATTCCATAAATCTAATCAGCACAAAGCTCGGTACATCAAAATTTTGAAAGATTGTAATCACTTTTTTTATTAATTTTTTTTTTGTTTATTTATATAGTAATGGTTCCTGAGTTTTATTACATATTATATTGATAAGCAAACAAACAAATATACGGAAATGAATTGTTTATTATTTGTTTTGATTCAATTGAGATTAGTCTATATTTACTAGATTGTGCAACCGTTTACCAATAAGATATGTCTTATCTCGTACACTACGTAACCAAACCTGCAAGAGACAAACAGTTACCAAAAAAGCAAGCAAAAGACACGCGCAACAAAACACAATAGGGTAAGTACATCGGAATATCAATATTTTTATCTGTGGATCACTAATTGCTATAAATAATAGAAGAGACACTCATGTTATAGGGCTATTTACATATGCAACAAGAAGGGCTTACCTAACAAATGTGTTATAGATAAACTCAATCCAGCCGGTGTTACTATAATCATTGAGACAATGGTCATTGCAGGAATCAAAGACTTTTTTAATGTTATCTTCATATCAGTGTTAACAAGATATTCCCAAGTTAATTGGTTTGCTAACGTCCTTGTCGTATTATTTGAAATGACACTGGTAATTCCATAAAACAAACATAACGTAGTAAGACCAAAGGCCCAATCCTATGGTTTATATACAAGTTTCCAATACTCAAATGAATAACTCTTGATTTCTTTTCTTTCCAGCAAAACCCCCTCTTACCTCAAGTAAATTTACACAAAGTGAATGTACATCCTTTCCAGATAGTCTCAAGGGCATAAGTATATACAGATCTAAAGATATTCCAATCATTATGGGTAAAATAAACCCAAACGATGTTGTTATAAATAGTAAATGAAGAAACTATATATGTATATTAATATAATTGTTATTATTAATGATGTATTTATATAAATCATTTTTGTTAATTCCATACTTTTATAATTCGGTTATATATATACATAGTTACAGAGCTTGGGTCGATTATTCGTCCATTGTCCTCAAAAAAGGAATGCTTCTGGGCCACCCAATTCATAGAATAACTCATCATGATCATAACAAACGAGCCTAAGCCAAATGAGTAAATATCATGTAAGGGCTCACTAGTTGCCAAGAAGGTATTAAATATGTTTCGTCCTAATAACACTGTGATTATTTGAGAGAATGTTAGTATGCAGCGATAGACATTGACACCATCATTATCATTATTATAATTGTAAATTTACATGGAATCACGGAAAAAGAACAAACCAAAAGGGACCCTGAAAGCCAAAACAAGAATAAAAATACAGATATTCTGGTCTTAAAAAACGGGGGGATATATACAATTGTTGTATACAAATCCTCAGCTCCAGGCTGAGGAACAGCAGGATGACCCAACTGTCTTTCTATTTCATCGAAAGGTTGGAAGGTGACAGGGTCGATTGGGATCAGCATCCTTCTGTCAGACAATAAAGATATATTATCCTGTTTTGGTGCAAGCACAATAATTCCATCCTTTCGAAACTCAACATTCTGATTTGACACTGGGTTTTTATTTTTCGAGATCCAACTGAACCATGACTTGTGAATAAAGACACCTTCTTCATCAGGATAGCGACCACCAAACATATATGATGTTAATCGTAAGTGGCGTGACGCGATATGCCACCAGGAAGAGAGTGCTTTTTTCGAAAACTCGCGTGGAACCATGTAGTTTATTATTGGGGGCAATATGAACTGAATAGCTAAAAGATCAACCGGGAGGGTAGAAAATGGTGTGCTTGATATAAGGTTAGTCATGAAACGTTTTTAAGCCTATCTTTTCTCTTTTTTCTAAAATATTAATAAATAAATAAATAAATAAAATAAACTTACTTGAATGACCACAAGACAGGATATATTCCACTATATTTACTAATTAGTAAAGTGACCAGTCCCATCCCAATCATCAAAAGTATGAAGTATATAATTGCACTTGTACACATTTTCTTTATTGAAGAAAGTATTGGTCGCTCAGCCATCTCCTGGACAGGGTGAAACTGAGGATCATTAGGATTATTAATGAACCACAACACACCAGGTCGAATCACTTCGCGAACGAGCACGATAAACGTAGAGTACTGGAACACAAAGCCTGTTCCAACAAACCAGTGCAAAAAGATGCCAGAATATGGGTTTTTTACCAAGAAATCGAGTCGGCCCTGAAAAGAACAGCCAGCAAATAACGGAAGCGTGGAAATATCAATTAATATACCGCAGACAGTTGGAAACAAGACCAACTCCAAAAAGATACAGACAAGCACTTTTAGAAAAACCCCTTGCTGCCTAAGGATCTCATTTGTACTTCCAGGTCGGGATGTTTTGCTTTTAGACAGGTACCATGATCCCAGTGTTATTAATAGAATGTATCCAAACAGTGTGCACACGATGCGATCAATCCCGCCTTTTCTTAATGCGCATTCACCCCAACGTTTTATCACTGCAATGAAAACCTGGCGCGCTGGACCTTGGTATCTTTTTACTGAGTCCACAGTCATTTTTACTACGAAGGCTGAATTCAGGTCAAAGTAATCAATGTAATTTGGTGTATGGATGTATTCGAGAAATGTATTTTTAACCGACGAATTATTGGTTAAAGCGTTTACAACTGGATCGAAACAAAATCGCAAGACATCAAACAAGTGAGAAAACTGAAAGAGAATCAAAGATCTGCCAATGACATAAGGAATCCAGATTGTAACACATGAACAAAGGTTGATCATGAGGTACATTAACACTGAATTCTTTAGTAATATAAATGGATTTCCACGAATTCCAATAGCTTCAAGTACACCGTCAATGTCTTCTACAATATCAAACGGACGCTCTCCATTATTATTTGCATCTTCTTCGTTGTCGTTTTGAACTATTTCGTCTTGCTGGTTTTCGGTTGCTTCTTGATTCAAGCTGTTTGGTGGATCCTGGTTAAAGTAGTCGAGTCTTTCAGCAGTTATCGAAAAATCACTGGCCCTCCACGTTTTACTCGCCAAAGATGACTGTCGAATATCCCTTTCATAACTTGTACTTGGTGGGTTTTTGTTGGTGCTTTCGAGACCTTGTTGGTAATCTCTCCAGCTGACAAACGGTGACTGAGCCCCACTTGTATATAGTGCATCATCCGATTCATCATCATCATCATCATCATCATCATCATCATTTACCATGGCGGAAACTCTGGGTCTATTTAAGTTTAGGTGAAATCCTGATGATGTCGATTCATTGGTGTTTTCAGCAATATCGGAATGTTCTATTGAATTACAAGACATGGATCGAGACAAGGTTCCGTTTGTACGGCGAGCATCTTCGCTAGACTCTGATTGAACATCAATCAACTTTCGGCGTCTTTCAAGTTCTCGTCGAAGTTCTTCTAATCTGGAAGCTATTTGCTCTTTTTCGTCCAAAGGATTTTCATTCATTTCTCCGATGGAACTTGCTGAAGTTACGGTGCTTTGTTGCTGCTGCTGCTGCTGCTGCTGGAATTGAATATGCTGAGTGTGTTGGTTGGCTTGATCTGTTCTGTTTTGTTGGTTTGAACACGTATTTTGAATAACCCATTCTCTAAACAAATAAGCAGCTACAAAGACAATCACAACAACCGTTATTATAACTTGTCCCTCAAAGCAATCAGTGAGGAAATGTCTAATATAGTAGAAGGGCATAATTACAATAAGGCACTTTTGACATTGGCACAGATAAATAAAAAACACTACCTCCAGCCATAGCGTACTGATAATGCGCTATTGTCCGCACTATTTTCGGTTATTGCTTGCTTAAATCCGATGTTTTCTCCACTCCAGAAATAAAACCGCCATGTCCAAAGCGTCGCTGTTGGTAGGGTGACCAACCAAACACACCCAGCAAGGAAGGATCTTAGAAGCAACAAGGCAATGTTCCCTACTGCTGACACAGATTGCCTCATAATAACCTTTAAAGGAATTTGGTTAGGCATGTCTTGACGATATATTGGGGTAAATACAAAAGAGTATTCGCATAGTTCACAATACCTTTGTTATGTAAGTATCAAGTATTTATGCAACACACCCATTATTGTTATTACTTACTTTTTTTTGCTATGTGATAACCACTCATCTAGGCTACAAGTCGTTTTAGTCTGAGTTTATGCGTCTAATTTCTTATTCTTACCAATCCTGATGAACAAAACGAATGCTGCCAGAGCATTTGCAAGGATGAAACAATGGATGAACAGCTGTATTTCCGCTTCTACATACTCTGCAGATGGCTGAGATCCACTGTAAAGTTAGCGCACACCTTTTATTTTTATAGCTTTACTTTGTAATTTACCTTGATCTTGATCCATTTCTTTACCTTGGTAACAACACTAAGAAAGATAATAACCCAAACGTCGAATTGGGCCAACACAGTGAAAAGCAAGTCACACGCCGTAAGGTCCAGTAGTGTGGGTGCATTGTCTTTTTTCATGTACAGATGTGACTAAAAAGAGTCATGCGCAGAATATAAAAGTTAGAGAGTGGCCTTTATAGCTATTATATTTACTCAGACATGCTGTCTGGTAGTGTAGTTTAGAGAGAAATGAAGATGCCAAGCACCATTTGGTTTTCAGAGGTGGAAAGGTGTCACACAAAGCTTCTGTGACGACGGTCGCCGATCTGGCTGAGTGAATGTCAATTAAAACCTAATTTATTTTTCTTTTTTCATTCTCTTTTCCTCTTTTTTCTTCATTGTTCTACACTTCCACTACATTTTTACTTAATCCAGTTATACCCTCCTTCAGAATTATGAATAAATATAGTAATGATGAGATTTATTATTTTACCAGCAATAAGGCACATCGTCTATCGGACCCTTTAGTCTTGGATGAAAGCAATAGCGACCGATCCAGTCAGCAATACATTGGCAGTGATTTATCTACCTTGTCTTCTGCCGTTGACGACTTGCATATCGCATCAGAGCATGAAGATAGCTCAAATTTTGATATTGTGGATAGTTTGGATTACGATGATATCGATGATGGCTTAATAGGTAAACGCTATCCAAGCGAGTAATCATGTCACTGAACAGAAATAAATAATAGACCAAGAAATCCATCACAGACGAAGAGAAGCATTCATACAAGAATTATACAATACAGAAAAAACATACATTAAATCTTTACAACTTATTACGGAGTTCTATATAACACCCTTGCGTAAAGGCACCAAACAATCATCTTTTAACTTTTTGGGAATGAAAAAAATGGTCTGTACCGAAAGAGAGATGCGCTGGCTATTTGGTAACATCCAAGATATACTAAGCATTCATCATGAAATTATAAGTAGTTTGGAAAAACGGTAACTATAGTAAACTGCCATTCTTGAATATCTTTATTTACTTTTTTATATATACATATATTTTATCAGTTTAAATATCTGGGGTCCGACACAGATTATTTCGGATATTGTCCAGACCTGGGTAATTCATATATTACTTAATAGCGCATCTGTATAACTATTTTGTATATTAAGCAATTGTATTTTTAGTTCCCTTTACTCAAATCTTATAATGCTTATTTTGACAACTACGATGTAATGGGAACGACCTATGAAAGATTAACTCGATACCAGCCATTTAAAAAGTTTAGCGAGGTAAGGACAATCCAAACATATGCATATTATTATTTTTTATATATTTCAAGTAAACTTATATAATAATAATCATAATTATAATCAAAAAAAGGGATCGGAGAAGAATTCGGTACTCAAAGGTACTACATTAATGTCGCTATTAAAGGCTCCTGTTTCATGTATTCCAAGATATGTAAAATTACTGACAGCTTTGGCTGATAGTACTTCACCTATGCACCCAGATTATTCTGGTCTCATGCAGTGCAAGCAACGTATTCAACAGATAAACGATGAGTTACGCCCAAGGTATTTATGAATAGTACTCTTACAACAGTCTACATCCAATCAAGTAATGTTTGGATACAAAAGAAAAACAAAATACTCACTTTTATCAACTCTTTTAAAATGTAATTTACAGAATTGAAGAAACTAAAAATGTAGATCAGGTTTTGAAAATTCATGAAGAAATGGTCGGTCAGCCATACAGTGTAAAAGTTCAACGTAGACTGCTCTTACGCGAAGATTTCTCAAAAGCAACTGCTAAACTTAATATGGATGAACGAATTTACTTTTTATTTTCAGACATCCTTGTGTTCGCTCGCGTGAAACAATCAGTGTTACACTATAAGGGACATTTGACACTTGAGCGAGCTCGAATTCGAGCTCTTTTATCCGAAGAAACGGACAACAACAGTGAGTGGTCGATAGAAATTACATCGTCTTTTCAAGGTGTTGATACACTCAATACCACCTTTATGGGATCCCCTACAGTGCATGTAATGCATTTCTCAAATAAGGAAGTCCAAGCAAGATGGATAAAATACCTTGAAGCAGTTGTTGATAAACTAGCACAGATTGCAGTTCATAATAAAGGTAAAAAAAATGCAGAAGTCGAGTCATCTGGTTTACTCACAGCACTATTTTTATTAGTTGCAGTCAGCAAAAGCTCATCCTCTGGTGCCGCTAGAAATGAATTGTCTATATCAAGCGAGTCTAGCAGATCAAATTCATTCAAGAGCTCGGAGAGTAATTAAACTGGCTTAATTGCACCCTCATTATTAAATAGCGATTAGTATTTATTACTAAAGTCCACCTTTGAGAAATCATACTTTTACTTGCATATTTGTCATTTTAAATAGATACCTCTATTCACTTATTTTTTCATATACATTTATAAAACTCTATTTATCAATAGTCTGATTAAAAACTGTTTTATTAATTATTATTATTAGAATTGCTGCCACGCATACTTTATGACTCAGTCTTTTTGAATATGTAGACCATGTGCCATTACCATGCTTTTAAATCGGATACCAGAACTGATGTTTAAACAATGGAAAGCGTGGTTGTTTTAAGTTGTGTAACATTTATTTATAAATTATAAGAAAAATCAGCTTACTATTCATTTGCAAGAGTGGAATTGCTTTGGTAGTACAAAGAAGAGAGAAATTTTTCCTTGAAAAAAAACATAAAAGACTTTATATGATACGCCGTCAAAATCCACCTGTCTTTAAGTGAACAAAATATCATATTCAGTGATTGTAAAAGCAGACTCCAAAAAATAAAACAAGGTGCTGATGAATCAGGGTAAATGCATCATATATCCTGTTTTTGATCAATCATATTGCACATGGATATAAAAGTACTTTGAAGGCCCATAGCTCAACAATAACGCGAATGAGAGAGATGTCCAAAGTGTTTATTTCAATAAAGCTTTCTTGAACCATCGAGCAGTGTGATTGGCCAAACAGCCTTGCACTTTCCCACTCTTCAAATAACGTGTACTTTTACTATGAATTACAAGTTTGATAAAATAAACAGTTTTTTTAGATGTTACTTGTTCGATTTCTTTAATTAAAACATATACTTGAGTATACCTTTCGTTTATTAAAGCATCTTTTTTTTTATATCAAGACCCACATAATCAAAGCTATAATGAATTTAATTGGCTGCCACTTGTTTTTAACATAAACCCCATTTTTGCCTGATTCAGAGATGTTCAACACCGCTACTGAGTCAAATCAACCCTCTTGACTATAGTTGGTTTGATATCGCTTTTTTATAAAGTGATAGCATATATATTATGAAACTATTTCGTCAGTCTATAAAGCCGTTTTAATCGAGAAAAAAAAGTGTTCTTCCCAATCTCAAGACGCTTTTACCCATGCTGGATAAGCTATTGCTAGTATTACATGTCTATGATAAATGCATACCCAACCCCGCCCTTAACTTCCCTGTCGAATGGAAGCGAGAAACTTTGAGTTCCCCCGATTTTAAACATGACGTACATGCTACCCGTAGCAACAAAGTTACAACAAGATTATGTTTTAAGTAGTTTGTAAATACTCATTATGCTCAAAATAAACAATCATTATGATTGATATCATGATTATTATTTTTTATCTTTGGGATGATTATTGATTTAAATATGGTTGTACAAGTAAAAAGATGTGAAACGATGATATTAATGTAAATTCGCA
Organism: Backusella tarrabulga; assembly: GCA_024139415.1. NCBI lineage: Eukaryota > Fungi > Mucoromycota > Mucoromycetes > Mucorales > Backusellaceae > Backusella > Backusella tarrabulga. The sequence goes on from VCJJ01001853.1 coordinate 15,468, forward strand.
ATAATGTACAAAAGGGATTTGCTAGATTAATTAAAGTATTAAGGTATTTGTATAGCTAGTTGTAATCAAGAGCTGTTTAAAAGTGTAGGGATAAGGGAGGATTATTGTGTTTTTGTGTAGGAGCTATCATCAATGTGAATAAGAGAGCATTTTGGTTTGTTTGTTTGTTTGTTTGTTTACTTACTTCCCGTTAATTGCTGCTGGTGATACTGCTGTTGCTGTTGCTGCTGTGTAGTAGGCGTTGTCATTTGCATGGTTGGATTAGAGTTAGATACACCATTAACAGCCGCCGCAATCATTCCATTTGTCATTGCAACTGCTTGTTGTTGAGGTGTCATTCTAGATCGGCTATTTTGACGTCTTATTTGGTTGTCAACTACAGGTGAATGAACATTACCATTTTGTAGCTGTGACTGTTGCTGTTGTGGTGGTGTCTGCGATTGCGGACGTGGTTGGTGTTGGGGTATTTGTGGTTGTGGTTGTGTAGAGCGCATAGGCATTGTGGGTGTGGATGATTGATTGGAAGAAGCACTAGCAGCAGCAGCTCTATTCTGTAGGTTCATCATATTTAGTGGAGTTAAAAAAGGAATGGTGACAAGATGGCGAAGCTCAACCTCTGACAAAAGCTGGGCGCGATGTTTTAACAAAGGACTATTCATCTCGTCCACCTCCATATCATCCGATTCAATGTCACTATTATCAGAGTCGAATTGGAATCTGTTATACCCATTTTCATCTATTGATTCATCGTTCTTTGGTCTACTCTCTCGATGCGAAAATCCAACTCGATCAATAAAGATACGGCCACCACGACCCACACGTTTTCTGAAATGTCGTTGTGTTGATAAAGGCGGGCTTGAAGGAACAGATGGTGTTGATGATGATGCTGATGATGATGATGATAATAAGGGTTGATAGAATTGTTTTGGCGTGGAAAGTGGGAAGGGTTGATAAGGAGCCTGAAAATAAGTATTGAAAAAGTCAATACCACGCAGCTGTATTGAAATATTTATTATATTTATATATATTTAGTAGTTACCTCTGTGATATCCTCATATGGGGCATCCAGTTCTCGTTTACGGGAAAGTTCATTCTCGATTGCTTGCTGTATTGGTGACTTTTCATGATCTCTTTTAAGTTTATTAAGGGTGATTTTAATAGTTGCACTGTTAAAAATAGATAGATCATGGGTGAGTAGATTATAAACCAAATGCACTTTTACAAGATGACTTACCCTGATCCTTCTGCTGAAATTTTCCTCTTCTTTTTTGACATGAATATTAAATCGTCATCCTCTTTAATGCCTAATGTGCGCTGATACTCGCGTAATCTACATTTTTTATCAAATACGGTGTGCTCCAAAATAATGCCTTCCTTGCGAATCTTCTCGCGTCTCAACACCATCTCCAACAAGTTGCGCGCAGTTTCCATTTCTGATCGTAGCTTGCGTAAACGTTCCAGTGATTGCTGGTCAGTACGTCTCGTCTTGCGAACAGGCTTTGTTTCTCTACGTCGAAAGCATACATACGGGTCTACTTCATCTTTCTGCGCCTCTTCAGACTTTACCTGAGGGACAATTGATTTTCCAAGGCGTGTCTGGCGGCGTTTAAGCCAATGCTGGTATACAGCGGAGGTATTTGGCAAAGTTTTGAGTTGAGAGTAGTCAGGAACGTGCTTCATAAAAGTATTGTAATCAGGTAGCTGGCTTGGATCCTAAGAAGGAGTAATAAAACATTAACTTACGTAACATGGTTACACTTGCGTAAATCATCAATACCAGATAAATATGCGGCCAGTGAGTGTCAGTGAGGGACTCGAATTCCCACATCATCTTTTCAAAATCATCCTCTGAAAGTGAGTGTTGCTTGTTTAGATCGCTCAGATAGGCCTCATCTTCCTCATCCATTAAGTAAGGGCAGCCACTACAGTCCTCAACCGTTGTTGAGAATCGAATCAAGGTAGAAGGTTCTTTATACTTCTTTTTATGGAGGCTTTCATATTCTTCCGCTGGCACCCAACGAGAAGCATCTGGAGTGGGAATATATTTCTCGACCTTGGAGCCGGTTGTAACAGCTGCTTGGGCAGCAGATATCGCTGCTTGTAGATCATGCTTTTTTTTTATAGGAAAAGGAAAAACAATTATTACCTCGGATATATTTTAAAGCGGTTCTCACTGCAGAGTAAAAAAAAATGCACACCCATTCTTTTTACCTTGGCAACAGCAAGCACACACTGAGAAATATCAGTAAAAACCTACCTCTTCCTCTTCTTCTTTCTCCACGCCAGTCTCTATCTGAGCCACAGAGCGCTGGATATTGGCAATATCATTGATATCTGGAAGTTCCTTTTCTTTGTAAATAGGGAGTGGGTGTTTGGGAGAGAGCTTCTTGACTCTAAAGCGAGAAACCATCTGGTTGGTCATCTTGACTAATTAACTAAGCTTTTATGAATGCACTTTCCAGATGTTGGTTCTCTTGAAAGTTTCTTGTTAATTAACTCTAAACTGAGACTATTCTTCTTCCTTTTTGTTATTTATTATTATTTTATTTCTCCTGTGTTCTTCTATTTTTTTATTTTTTTTTCAAACTGGCTGAAAAAATTTGTATATTTGTATTATAAAATTTTTATCACATCCTCGCAAAGAGAAATAAAAATAAAAAATAACATTACGTCATCACTGACCTAAATAATTATATAACCAATCACAGTCGAGTTTGCAAGTTTTTATTTTAGGAAATTGTTTTACACATGCTATTTTTCTTTTCTTTACGCAGAAGCATCTACTTTGGATATAATTGTCAGAATTCAACTGATAAACACAGTTACTTACCTACTTGGCACAATTATACGGCTAACTTCTTTTTTGTGGATTCAAATGGATTAGAAGAATCAAAGCACTTTTCAAGCAAGGCTGGCTGGCGTTATTTTTTGTAATGTAGTTGTACTTTGTGTTGCGCGGATACCCTTGCTCGTCCCTCCTTATAGTTTAGATGTTGTTCTCGTCAGGCACTGGCATTATGGTCTCGCTTCGAGAACGGTGTTCCCGTCAGTCCGGTCAGTCACTGCCGGTAGTTGAATATTACCTTATTGTAACCTATCGGTATAGGAGCGCCCGAACGTCAATAGGAGGGAAGCCTCACATTAGTTATTATTTTTGTGTTGCGCGGAATGCCTATGGACATTGATGCTTTAAGGGAGAGGATGATGTTCTCGACAGACATTGTCATTATGGTCTCGCTTCGAGAACAGTATCCCGTCAGTCCGGTCAGTTACTGCTGGTAGTTGAATATTACTTTATTGTAACCTACCGGTATAGGAGCGCCCGAACGTCAATGGGAGGGAAGCCTCACATCGGCAATCTTACATTCAAAATATAATCCAACCAGCTGGTTTCAAATGGAGAAGTATCGAATTCATAATTACTGTGTACTTTAAATGATACTGATTTATTTTTGATAGGATAAGCAAAGTAGTTACTCTATAAAAATCCTGTTTTTATTATGGTGGCGACTCTGCTGAAAGTGAATTCAAAGGCCCTGGTGGCAAAGATGGATCTGGAAAAAAAGGTAGCTCCAAGGGTGACAACCAATCTGCAATCGAATATACCGTACTACAATACTTTAATTTACATCTTGGAGCATCCCCGTTGATCGCAGTTCTTAAACTTTAAGGGTCCCAATTATGCGCTGTCTTTTTCCAGAAAATGAGAAAAAATTTAAAATAAATGAGAAAAGTTTTCAAATAAATGAGAAACTGTTAACAATTATTGAGAAAATAATGTTAAAAAAATTGATATAAAGGGCGGGGACGAAGATTTTATTAATCACGGACATGACAGTAAAATAATGGAGTTATGTCTAAATATTGCTTTAATAAGAGTTGGTGTATTAAAAAACGAAGTGTCTCACGGGAAAACTTATTTAGCGTTTTAGGACAGCCAGGGAAACCACTGGACATTGCTAAGACATTAAAAATAATGGAGTAATTTTTCCTATAGGGTGAATGTCATCTTGTCTTCATTGTTTATTGCTCTTCCTGAAAAAAATATTACTGTTTATGTTTCGTTTTACAGTCAAACCTGGATTTACCGGTACAATTGGGAAATCGTAAATCAGTAAATCGAGGTGTGAGATAATGGGAAGTAAAATTAAGCAACCAATGAGAGTCGTCCATTAGAGTATCTCTGAAAGATATCAAGAAGGGTTGTAGCTTAACCCATGTAGCCAACTTGAATAAAACAAATAACAGTCATCAACATACTACCATTGGTCCACCATTCTTTCAGGGACCAATAAACTATAAACAAATACAATCGACAACTTCTTCTATTAATAACATTGATTTGTGATTTTACTTTATTTATTAAAACAATAAAAGCCAACTACAAAAGAATAAATATAAATATAATTAAAATGCTGTGAAATCTTTACCAAAAGTAGTGTTGGTTAAAAACTATCTCTGTGTTAAATAAAAATAAAATAAGGCAAAGAGAGAAAGAAGAGAAACAAAAAATCACTGTAGGAAGTTTTACTAGGGAGTTTCAAATAAAAAAATTGTAGAAAAGTTTAGTAAAAGTGTAGAAATGTGTAGAAATGTGTAGAAATTTCTACAGAGTTCTACTTTTTTTGCACTTACTTAGAAATGTGTAGTTTTTTTTTTTACACATTTCTACACATTTCTACATATTTACTAAACTTTTCTACATTCAGAGCATAAAAGGTCAGCACTTCTCCCTCTTCCTTTCTATA
>VCJJ01001853.1:21192-32069 GCA_024139415.1 Backusella tarrabulga
ACCAAGAAATACACTTTTCTACAAAAACTTATAGAAAAGTGTAGAAAGTAAGAAATGTGTAGAACGGACCTCAAAATTTCTTACACTACAATACAGAAAAAAAATATAGAACTAGTAAAATACTAGATGAACGAATATCCATATTTAGATAATATAATTTATTGTAAAACGTAATACGCCTGTTTTGACAGTTTTTTGTACCAATCAGACGCGTAGAAGAAATCGCGGTCTGATACATTATTTTTTTTCTTTTTAAAAAAGGCATTACGCGGTTGGAACCACTAGGTGGTTTTTCGACGTGTCATATCAGGAGAGAAAAACAACAGGTTTACGTGCTATCAATAGCAGCACATAAATTCTCTTTTATACTATACACTAATCTTGTACTTTTTGTATAAAAGCTGGTAGAAACTCTAACGCATATCAAATTTAAAAACTGGAGAGAGCTGAAAGCAACAATCCTAGCGTTCACTTTTATTATCTGGATAAAACCCCAACTGGGATTATGTTAAGAAAATATGAGCAGTAATTCTTAAAAAAAGGACATTGTTGAGTCCGGATTATATCTACATTGTGATTAAATACAATAACGGTTTTATTTAGGCTTGAAGCTTAATATTGATTTTATGAGGCCCTTTATCATAGCTCACTACTTTTTTAATGCAATCCATAATGAGTCCCCATTTTAACTAGTTTATTTATATTTTCGTATTTTACAATTTGCTATTCAGTGTTTTCTTGGATAGATTTGGCAGAGCTGTTTTGTCAAAATACCTGAGGTATTGTACATGGTAAAAGTTGCAGTGTAAAAGCGAGACGAGATCGGTATTAAAAAATAATCATTGGCTAAAAAATTTGGTCCGACCAAAAAATGTTAGATCTGAGACGGAATACCGAATTGATAAACCAATGTTGACTCTATCTGTCTTTTCATTTAAATAGAAGAAACAGGAACTGGAGATAGTAGAAAAAAAAATAGCAAGAAAATTGAACTGGAATGTTAGATCAAATCTCATAAGAGATGCTCCTTCAGTTTTGCCAGCCTACGTGCCACCAGCAAAAACGCCTGAGGAAGATTTGATAATGAAAAACATAAAACTCGAAGAAGCATCTGAACGAACAAAACAGACAAAGTTACCAGAAATGTCCAAGCCTAAATCTAAAAATCAAGACGTGATAATTTATAAGCGAAATACTGTGATTGCATTGGTCATCATATCGATGTGATGGTGACTCTATTGGTTGAAATGAATAAATGCATATTGCATATTCATTTTGGAGTATGCATTTATTGAGGTCACATTGTATCTGCTGAATCAATCGATTGTTTGCTGAAGATGAACCAAATCTCTACTCAATTCATATTTATTGTTGCATTAGGGGATTTTGGCTTTCCCGCATTTTCTGTTTTAAAGAACTTAGTTGTAAAGAAGAATAAATCAAGGAATTATTCCTACAGCCTTATAGCATAAATATTAGCCAGCGGCAGCTTTGTTTTCTTAGTAGATTAACCCTTCAGCATTTGATGTCGCATAGCAAGCATAGTTGTTGGCAGAAGAGGTTTGGGCAACTTCAAACAGAATTTCTTCCAAGGTGATGCATCTAGGCTTAAATCTCAGTTATGTTATAATAACTATGCATATATAAAACGTAAATACAGAGGTAGTTGTGATATGATATGAATATAAAAAAGGAATAATAGAACAATATATAAGAAATGAGACTCTAGAAAACTCTTTATTAAAGTCAGAGAGAGCCCATAATAAAAGGCATCCATAAAATATTTATATCGGATGCTGAGTTACAATAATAATTGGTGTGATAGTCATCGGAATGTAGAAATGTGTATTGTACCACCCAATTGAGGTAAGGTAAATACGACAGTATTGTATTTAGTGGTCTTTGAATAATAATGATAATTGAATATACATAGATATAATTAGCAAAATGACAATCTTGTCATTGCTTTGTTACTTCGGGCGGTATGTACGTAGTGCTTAAAGTCGGGGGAATCCAAAGATTCTCGCTTCCATTCAACAGGAGGGTTATGGGTGGGGCTAGGAATGCATTGATTATAAATTGATAGTACAAGCAGTAGCTTATCCAGCATAGGTAAAAAGGTCTTGAGATCGGGAAGAGAACGAGGGAAGTCCATGGCAGCAATATCACAAGCAACATACACACCATCACTTGCCAATACTAAAGCACTAAACGTGACATGATTACCAACAGCTTGAAACCCCATCACTGCTTGCATTTCAGCCAAATCAATTGCTTGCTTGCTGAATGTATTGACACGGACCAAATCTCTTGTCAGGTCGTAGTTGCTGTTGTTCTTGGAGGTCTTTGCCTTGCCATACCCTCTATTTTCTCCAAATGTATTTTGGGCGATCATGGTCATGGTTGCATCTGGACGCCGCGAGCTATGATTACTGTGAGCTGCTTCATCATGGAGAGTGAGGTTGGGCCAACGGAAGTTTACATTGCTTGAGTAATCGTTGAACATGCTGAATAAGATGGGGTCGAGATACTGACAGCAAAGTTCAATTTCACCCACTGGTGATATCAATGGGTAAGGCGGCAGCTTTTGAACCAGTGACATTAGGGCAAGTATCAAATTGGTTTCGTGCTGGCTGCGAGCTGGAATGAGCTTGGCGAGTTTGGAGATGGCAACAGTCCTATCGCCTTTACGCTACAAGAGCTTATCAATGATATCTTCAACGTTTGACTTCAGATTTCTGTCCATCTTAATTTCGTCGTATTTGTCGCCAGCGAGCTTTGTCAAAACATCATTGTGTATACTGTCCAACTCGTCATCACTGAAAAACTTTAAAACATCGTCGCTATATTGGCCAGGTTTGATAAGCAGGATAGATGACAATGATAATAGCAGTTCAATGTTTGTTTCAAGAATGAATCCAGTGTTATTTGCAATGTTGATGGCGTATCTCTGGAGCTCTTGAAATTTGACTGTTGCGTTAAATGAGTGAGTGTTATCGATATCCTTTACAATGTAATAGTTTGTGGTTGGAACGACACGAACGCCATTTGCTCCTTTTAAAAATACAATTGGGGAACCTTGCTGGGCGCGGCTGCTTTCTCCGTTATTAAAGAATTGGTCAACTTCGTCAGGAGTGTCATTAGCGCGTCTTCTTTTTCCAATCTGTGATTCAAAGACTTGTGTTATGTTATTGGTGTTGTGATCATTTTGGTTCAGAGTAATTGAACCTTGAGGCTGCTGCTGCTGCTGCTGTCGTTGTTGTTGTTGTTGAGGAGGAGGAGGAGGAGGAGGAGACTGCTGCTGCTGTGGCTGTGGTCCATCTTGAACTGATGAGCGTTGTTTCAGTGCTTTATAGTCCTTTGACTCGCTTAAAAAGAACTGAAATAAAAATTAGTTTGTCAAACAGGAGCTTTAGATTACAGTAAGTAAATTACATCGAATTTGTCCAAGAGTTTTTGTGCCGCATCCCTTGCAGCTTTAAGTTGGTTTGGGCTATCTGCAATAATATTTAAGTCGCTCTTCATTGCATTAACAGCCTGATCTGCATTTCGGTATTGTATAACATAGGCATGAAAAGCCCTGCTAAACGACCAGTGTCGATGTGGTGTTTTAACGAAATACATAGTAGAACGCACAAAACGAGGGGGAAAAAATCAAGTTCTTTTTTTTTGTATTGTGAAATAAGCTCGAGTCGATCTTAGAATTGATACCAATTGATTGGCTGGACTTATAAATAGGAAATAAATATATATTTATCGATATAATACAATACAAAAAAAAAAAAATTATCGATATAAGAAAATAAACAAGTTTAAGCAAGAGTAAAGATAATGATTTTATTATGAAGATTTGAGAGAGTATATATACTATGAGCTGCGGGAAATATGAGATAGGGTAAGACTGGATCAGTCCGACAGCTTAAAAAGGAAATCTACCTAATCCTTCTTGAATGAAATAAAAAAACGCATATAAGCATGTAACGATATCCATTTTAAATTCAATGCTTTTTTTTGTATTGTGAAATAATTTCGAAATCTTTATGTGGCACTTTTCATTATATTTACAACACGCACTAAAATACCATTCTTTGTTGTGGGTTACTATATATATAACATGCATCTATATACCTCATTAAAATTTTTATGGAACATTTCTTTGTATATATTTATTTGCAAGTATTTTTTTTATCCGTTCCTGACGGATTTAGATAAAAACAAACGCTTAATGATACAACTTGAACCGCGTGCTTACTTTATACGCAAAGAGGCAGGGTTGGGGGCAACAAAGACACCAGAGGAAACAGTACCCTTGATTGTAGCAATAAGAACCATGGTACCTGAGACATCATTTTGGATCTGAATGCGGACCATGTTACCAACTTGTCTAACAGTACCAACATCAACAGAGGTAACTTTAACATTGGAAGGAGCATTGAATTCAATTGTAGTGGTGTTTCCGAAAGCTGTGGCAGAGGTGCGGCGAGCATTAACAACAGCCTCAAAGCTATCAGCATTAGCAGTGGTAACAGAAATTTGAGCAGAAACCTGAGAAGACTTGTATGGCTTGGGAACACCGCCATGGTGGTGAAGGCTGTTAGCAAGGAGAGCACGAGCACTAAGAGCAGAGCAGGTAGTAGATCCAGCTGCATAGCCACAATAGATGGAAGAACCATCTGTCGTAGCGATACAAGTTGTTCCGCTGGGACATCCAGTAACCGACCAGGCACCATGATTGCAGACAGCATAACTACTACCGCTACAAGTGTACTGACCTTCAGAAGAGCACGACTGACCATTGGTCACACAAGAAGGAGAGGTAGCAGTTGAAGTTGCAGTAGATGTAGTTTTGGTAGCCGAAGTAGCAGTTGTAGCTGTCTTGGTGCTAGAAGTGGTGGGCAAGGATGCAGTGGTAGTTGTAGTCTTTGATGAAGTAGTAGTAACGCTACCACTGCCAGAGTGAACGAGAGAATACAAAGAAGAAGCGAATCCAGAGTTAGCCCACGCTTGAGAAGCATCCCAAACAGATACACCACCATAACTAGAGTAAGTGGAGGAAAGGGTTGCAACAGTAGACTGAATGGTACTAATTGGAACGTAACCATTAGATGCGGCGCTAGTAGAGCCAGGAAGGGTAAGCATTATCTTGACATTCTTATTGGGTGATTTATTAACAGCCCAGTCATTCCAAGTATCAAAGTTGAATGAACCGCCAGAGACGGAACAGTAGTTGTTGTAAAATTGAACGTTAATGTAATCAAATCCAACGGCATTGATAACAGAGCCAAGGATAACGTCAGGGAAAGGACATTGTGGGGCAGCACCAACCAAGAAATTGGGGTTGATGGAAGCAAACTTGCTACGAATTTGAGTCACAAAAGCCTAATACCACACGTAAAAAAAGGAGATTAATTTAGGGCTTCATTTTTATACCAACACTTATTGTTTCTAATATAATACTTACTGCATAACCTGTGCTTGGGCCACCCTCAATATCGAGATCAACACCATCAATAACTGCATCACCAAAAGGACGAGTATTAGAGGATCCTCCACCAAACAAATCCCAAATAGTGGTTGCAAATGTGGCAGCAGCAGCATCATTGGCCAAACTGTAAGCTCCAGAAGCACCACCAAGAGAAAGAATAACCTTTACACCCTTTGACTGACAAGTTTTAATGTCTAGTATGAATTGATATTAGTATTGTATATAATTTATCAAGATATTGAGAAATATATATATTGGAAATAAAATATCTACCTGTTCCCACAGCAGGACAGCTAAGCAGACTTGTATTGGGGAAATAGTTATCTGTACAAGCACTTGATAAGTTAATTTCAGGAACACCGCCGACGTTGAACACATGTAAAAACGAGACAATAACCGCATCCACCTCTCCCGAATTACAGTACGTAGCCAAGCTTGATTGGGTAGAAGCACCGCCAGCAGAATTCTTTGATATAATAAATAGTGTTGGATGATGACAAGAATCAACTTCTGTTTATTATTATTATTATTACCTGACCCCAATAGTAAATGACATTCTTTCCACCTGATGAATATGCAGCTTGAACACCAAGAGTAGAAAGAGCTGCTGCTGCAGCTATGCTAAGAAATTTGAACATTTGAAAAGAATTGATTTGAGTTAACGAAAGGGAAGAGTTGTAGAGAAATTCCTATAAAATCCACCATGATATTTATATTGGAAAAAAAATACCATTATTACAGATGTCAAACAGAGTTGATCAATTTGGTTGTACATGAATCTTTTGTCATTCCACAATCTCTAAGCAAAAAAATAGTCCATCCCCATACCATTACATAACAAATTTTGTACAAGTTGATATTTATGTAATAATATCATAATACTCCCATGACTGCTTCATGTCTTTATTCCTCTTTTGTAAGGGTAGCTGGATGATCTATCAAAACCTAATAGGTAATCCACGGAACAATCGTACAAATTACTAATGGAGCAGATCCATTGCTTATTTTGAGTCATGTTCGTGAGTTTTACATCGTTTTTTATATTGGAGATATGAAAATATAACTGTATAATTTAATACTTGTAATATCTCTGCTCTTCTATACGATGAAAAGCATAATTCAAAAAGTATATATCGTTACACTGATGTTCAAGTTTGGTAATAATACCACATTACACCGCGATCGTGTTCCCATTTTATATGGTTTAATTTAATTTATGATTAAATAAAAAATGAAAAGGGGAAACTGTTTCTGAAGAGTATAAATAAAAAAAACAAATAGAACAAGAGAGAGTGGAAACCGCAAATCCTGTCTTGATGCTAGAATGCTTGATAATGCTGTTAAATATCACAAGTGAAACCAAATCAAGACAGGGAAGGTGCATTACTAACAAGGCCCTTGTTTTTTTTCCCAGTAAAAAAAGGGATTTGACTCATGTGAACAGAGCTCCATGGAAGAATATGTTACCTCAAATAACATATCATTATATAATCACTACACACAAGATAATATATTTTCTCTATGTTAAACCCTGTATAATAACAATAATTCCTCACTTTCCATTTCACTTGTCCCTTTTCAAAGTAACACGGCAGAGACTTAATATTTGAATCCCCTTTTTTCTCTTTTTCATTTCACAGTGAATTGTGCAACGAGTATACGATTTTTTTTTCTTTCAGCCGTTTAAATCGCAGCATATTAAATTTATTTAATTTATTTATACAATAGTTAATAATAAAGATCGAGGACCAGTTCCTGCTTTTAATGCATCTGTGTCATTGGTATTCACTAGACATCACACAAGTATATTACATCCAAAGAAATCAAACGCAGCTACGTGTATTTCTCTACTTGCGTATCCCGGGATTTTGCACTAAGTTATTTACCACAAAGGTCAGCTGTGTTGCTCAATAAACTATTATAAAGACATTTCCAAGGTACAAAATTTGAAAGTATGCTTGGAACATGGAACCAATTTTGTGTGTCCAATATCAAATGCTCTTTTTGTACACCATCCAGAATTCATGGTAAACGGAGTGACGCAGTTCTCTTTTTCTTTTCGTTTGGACCAGAATTATATTATATTTTCCATTGCAGTATTGGAACAAAGGCTACGTTTCTAAATACTTTGTGCTTGAACATGATATACTTCCAGGTTTTCATGCAGCAATTTCCTTTTTGGAATGTGACTACTTTACCAAGCCACTTTGTGATTTTTTATATACTTCTTCTCCTTTTATTATTAACCTTCTAGTTATCATGGGCGTAACTGCTGTTAATAATACGTAATATTATTATTTGTCTTTTTTTTACAGCCATGGCGGAGCTAACGTATATTGTGTTATAGTAAAGAGGCTATTAGCGCTCGCAATGGTGGCGATACACAAATTTCCTCTCGAAATGATATATTCGAGCAAGACATGGTGGATGAAGAGCAAACAAAAGAAGAATCTGCAAGAATGGATGCACTTATGCGTAACCTTTTAGGGGGAGCCGATGAGGAGGATCAGGATGAAATGGACATGACTCAAGAATGTACGTGTATAAATTACTTTTTTTTTTTCTGTATAAATGTAAAGCCTAAATAAATGTCATTTGTTAGCTCAAGAAAACACAAATGATGATAACAACGACGACGAGAATGATGCCTTTTCATTCAAACTGTTTTCCAGCGCACCTCTTGCTGAAGTGAACATCAAAAACACGGCTGATGATACGGCAAATGACCTCTCCAAAGCAGTAGCGGATCAACAGATTGTCGAGTTTGATGATACGGACCCAGAGTTCCTTTCGCGCATTAACCAGGCAGCGTTAGAATTCGATACAATTATGCAGCAATCACGGATTCCTTGTCCAGCCATGAGATTTTCGCGTCGAGTCGTGCATATTTTAGAGAATGGAGAGCCCGCAACAAAGAAGAATGTCCAAGACAAGAGCAATAAAAAGAAGAGAAAAAGTAAAAAATACCGCGATTTCCAAAAGGCAGTGGCAGACAAGAAAATCATTGTTAAGCCGAATATGAGAAACCCACAAACACCTGATGGCTGGCCTGGCTGGCCTGGTCATCGCACAAAGGTTGCCATTATCAAGACGGATGTCGTACAAACTGCCTGGAAAAAGACGGGCTATGGTCGCGGTGGACACAGTCGCGGTGGACACAGTCGAGGTGGCTTTTCTCGCGGTAGTTCCAGGGGAGGAGGTGGTAGAGGTCGTGGCCGTGGCCGCGGAGGAGGCTTTTAAAGTATAATGTAAATAAATATATTCATCCTTTTCATCCCGATGTTGAGATGCATTCTATCAATTTCAACCGAATTGATTGCCTCTTTAACAAAGGTGCTGGTATTCGGGGGTTTCTGAATCGAGGGATCTCTTATTAGTGAGCATTGGCTATTTACCATTGAAAGCAAAAGTAGTCCAGACGGAGTGTAATGAAATCAGATAATCAAGACCAAACACGATCAGTGCCATTTGTTATCATCATGTGCACTGTGTGATCAAGCTAAATTGATTGCTTGTTCATAATGACACTTCTTTAAAAACATTTCTACCATATCCGATCCATTTCTCTAGTCATATTAAAAGCACAATATATTAAGATTGCTCGACACACAACAGCCTTCTATAAAGTTTTGCATCTTTGAAATGTAATATTTATTGGGTACTTTAATCACTATGCCAACATAAAACAACGGCTTTTCCCCCTTTTTTGTCCTCTCGCAATAACAATAACAATAATAACAATACTGCTTGTTGCCAAGTTTAGAGCATGAGCGGACTTGCTGCTCATCTGGGTGAATCTGCACTGGATTGACGAAGATTAATATTGTTTGCATTGACTGCTCCATGAGTTGCACCAAACACAGCAGTTGAAGTAAGAGAGTTGTTGATATATTTCTGTAAGAGCTGGTTCTCTGTTACTAGTGACTGGTGCTCAGTTCTTGCACCATCTACTCTTGCCAGCATTGCTATACGTCAATTTAGTATTATTTGGTATAAAGGAGTTAAGCTATGGGTGAATACCTTTTAACTGTGTTTGTAGCTCAAGTACATGTCTAGTTTATCCAATAGTATTTAGTATGTAATAACTTTATTCGGCGCCATTATTTACTTTACAAGCTCTTCTCTTCCCTCGCCTTCTAGTTTATCATCTTCTATTAAAGGCTGTGACATGATGTTTATAATCAAGTGGAACAAAAAGGTATAAAAGTGGTGGGAGAGACACACACACACACACACACACACTAAATAAATCACATGACTTGCTCCGGTTCATTTTTTTCCCTGTTATTTATTCACTGCCAAATATAGTTTTCAATATGCTGAGCATGGATAGTAGAAGCATTTTCGCCAACAATGAATTGGACAAGATCAAAAAGATACTCCAATTCACCAATAATCTCTTGGGTAGAATACGCCATTGAAAACCAGGTAAGATTACGAAACTTGACCCAGTGCGTCATTTGAACGTTGGAGCGCCGGCGTTCCATAAGTTTGTTGCGCACTGTTCTGGCTGAAGGTATGTACACTGGAAGCGCTGTTTTTGATCGCAGAGACGAAGCCAAGGTGTGGAACGAAAGGATTATTGCTGATATCTATCAAAATCATCAATGCCTTACTTGGCTAAAACAACAAGTTTGCTTCTTACCATTTCTTTTCTATTATTATGATATTCTCTCTCACAAATATCGTTTTTGACACAAACAGGCATTTCCAAGAGCACTGTTCTTATGCTGAGCATATGATCCAAGAGCTTCTGCATTGATAATATAACTTCTTTATAAAAAGCTTTCGGAAATGGCCTTTGGAAACAAAGCTCATGATCAGTCAGCTCGAGAAAGGTGCTGCAAGCACAAAGTGTAGACTGTATCTTGTTTTCTAATTTTTCAGCTTTTTTGGTATTCTCTTGCACAACACTGGGATCTTGATAAAGGAAATGACTGTTTATATATAAGTAATGATTTTCCAATTGCCCTATGCAGTCTGCGATTGTCTTTCGAACCATTCGTTGCGCAGAAAATGGCCAAATAGCACTAAATAAAGCATTATAAACAACAATCTCAGCATGCTCCCACAGCAAGCCCACTTACGAGTTAAGTACAAGTGCTACACAAATCCCTATAATCAGTGTCAATGAGCGTTTCCTAAGCAATGTGATTAATACCATGTTTGTTACTTATCAAGTACATTGTATATTACCATACTGTAGTGGAGATACTCTCTCCAGGCACAGGGGCCACATATCTTCCAAGTCCAACTACTGTATATGTTATAAGACATACGATACCTACTTTTGTACAAGTAGTTGCTAAATGTATATAGAAAAATAATATAGCTTTTTATTTGTAAAAAAAAGAAAAAAAAAAAAGATGGTTTTATTAGTAAAATTATAGCA
>VCJJ01001853.1:32079-42646 GCA_024139415.1 Backusella tarrabulga
ATAATAACAAAAACGGTTGGGTTACCAAGAAATATCGCAAATAATGCTAGAAAGTATGGACTACCATTTCCAGCTTCAAGAGCAGCCCATCCAACTAATGCGCCGACAATTGTTCCAATGATTCTCCAAAAGCTGGCATCAAATGTTCCACCACTTTCAAAAAAATCAAGATTTATCGAGAATTACTTCCATCGTTCCATCTTTTCAATCATGAATGCCGCTTACCTTGTTGGGTTCATGATGGAAATCACCGTCAAAGCAGCCCACTGTCCTTTATAGTCGCCATACCACGTCTTGGAAGAAGTAAAAAAGGCAGGTATACATAAAAAGAGTACTGCAGTTGCCATTTTAATAGAAAATTTGAATTCGTGGCTGTTAAAGAATCGGAGCTTGAGCCAAAATTCGAACCTTATACGTGACAACAAAGGTACATGATCAGCTTGATTCTCGTTTAGCGACTGCATGCTATGAGCTGATGTTTTTTGATTTTTAGTCCTTTTGGGTATGTAATTCATTAGTTTTATTTCTTCCGTTAATGGAACTTTGTTTGGTGTCTGTCTTAGTAATGAAACTAAAAGTGAGATATAGTAAATGTGTATCAGTAAGCATAATATATAGACATGGATATATAATATATATATAAACTGATTGTATTACCAAAAGGATATCCTCTTCTAGCCCATTTTTTCCATATTTTTGTAGTCATGTCAGGTAAATGTAGCCGCTTTTTCTTGCTTGATTGCAGCTTTATCAGGTCCAGCTCGAATGACATTTGCTTCAGCTCATTGGCTATTTCCCGCATTGTGTTGATAAAGAAGAAAACCAAGAATAGCTCTTGGCGCAATCCGAAATCAAGCGACGCTTCAAGACGTTTCTTATTAATATGGTATAGGGTATTCATTTGCTCGCGCTCTGCCTCGTCAAATTCAACAATGGCCATCCTCATTTTTTGTGAACAGTTACAGTTTTGGTTTTCTTTGTGTTTTTCGTCAAAAATATCAGAACTAGTATAGCTTTCTTTGGATGATTTACTTGATTTAATTTCGAAATTCGTTTTGATACCATGGCAAATGCATTCAAGGGTGTTGGAACATGTCAGTGATAGATCTAGTAGAGGGGCTTTAAGACTGTCTAGATATGTCAATAGTAAATGTCGTTGACTGTAGTCTGTCTCTTTTTTTGGTTTTAATGGTGGTAATTGTCTTGCAAAGGTAAATGAGCTGAGGTGAAGCTGCGCCTTGTTTGAATATACAGATGCACTTTCAGACGATAGATCTTCTTCATCCAAATCTTGAACCATGGTAGCGATGGATCCTAGTGAACTGGAGCTATTATTTCGAATGTATTTATCACGGATAAAATCCCCATTCAAGTGGTCTTGAGAAGCACGCAGTGAATTACGAAGTAGTTGTATATCGTAATCAACATCATCCATATTCAAATCTTCTTTTTCCAGAGCTTCCATGGCACTTTTGAATAGCTCATCTTTGGTCTTAAGGCAACTTCCAAGGAGATTTATATGCTTCGTCAAACGATTTAATGACTTTCGAACTTTATCCAGCTGCTGTGGTCGGATAAAAGTATATGACACTTCGTACTTGGCATCGCGATATATCGTGTTAAGCTGAGATATCTTTGACCTAATTTTACCAGACATGGAAGGAATCTCATTCTCTGAAAGTATGCCCGTTTTAGAATCTAGAAGGAATTGCTGCGTGACCATTTGAAGCATGTCATTGCTACATGTGACAGTCTCTTTTAGCAGCTGTCCAAATCCATCTACTGCTGTTTCTGGCCATATTAGGATGTTGACAGTTAACGAAATGGTGTGACCAATTAAAAGCGATAGGCCGTAATCCAACGGTAATTCGAAAGGAATACTATGGTAATTTAGATCGCGTGTTATGACAAAAATTTGTATAATCATAAACTGGAGAGAAAAATAGTGAAGCTTGGGATATACATGTCGCAAGTACTGAGCAAAGAAAATACCATTGAACAAGAATAAAGAGTGTATTACTCGACAGCCAATAATGGATCCAAATGCTGACTTTTTATACTCAGTAGCTACAGCAATGTTTATTAAGGGATAAATCATAGCAAGCAGAATCCCAGCAGCACCAGTTAACGTAGTGTCTAGCTGTGCTCCCAAGGTTCTTCCAGGGTGACTATATAAAACTCTAGAGATAATAAATTAGTAAATAAATAAATATGTTGTTTTCGTTAAAGTCAATTAGTTTGTGATTTACCCTGTTGATATTAGAAATGGAGCAGGGCCTAGTTTAATGGCTAATGGTCGATATAAGCTGAATAAGGTCGATATTAAATAAGCTATAGTGCATTTCAGTACTCTGCGTACGGTTTTGTCACAAAGCTTTGCGTAAAAAGGATGTGGTTTTGAAGAATGAAAAGGCGTCTGCTTCTCTTCATCATTCAAATCTCTTCTCCAAGAAGAGGAGTGGTTGGTTGGATCATTAAAACTAAGTGATTAGAGTTTGTAAATAAATAAAAAGTAATATTTGTTCCAATAATGCAGATCAAAATTTACTTTTTTCATTATACCTTGAAGCATTACTATTATCCATTAAAAATATTTTCGTATTTCAAACAAAGAAATAATTGAAAATAAGCACAACTGTTTTATAAATTCATTTACTGTATTCGGTGGAACTAATCAGAAAACCTATTAGGAGTTTTTTATATCCTTTTATCTAATTACAGCTTTGTTATTTAAAATACGATCAATCGTTTATATCGAATTAGTTGAATACATCAAACTTTGACCTATTGCGGGTTGAAGTCATCGTTTTCTCTTCATATTCTTCTTTATATTTACATTATCGATTGTTTACTTTTATTACCTATTTATTTATATTTACTTTATATTTACTTTATATTTACTTTATATTTGGCTACTTGATAGATTTAAAGCCTTTTTCAGCACTCCCTCGGTGTAATATGGACATTACACCTAGTTAAATATTAGAGCCTTTGCGTTTTAATAAATAAACAAACAAAAATATTTTTAACCCGCATTATTTATTTCTTGTTATAATAAATAGTTAATATCTCATGATGTGATCTAAACATTGTGTTTCACATACTTATTTTCCTTGATATAATACTTTATCCCCTTTCTTGACTATTGTCTTTCTTGAATAATGAAAGCACCGTTTTTCAAGAATGGCGAATCTACCATCACAATTAGTATTTCCGAGATTGTTTAAAGCTACAATTTAATTCACTTATTTACGTCAACAGCCAAAATCAGCTTTGAAAATATACACTTTTATGCTAGCGTCACCACTAATTAAGTCATTCACACGTATAAACTCTAGTCGTACACACCCCTTTTTTAAGAACTGATGAAGTAATTTATGATCTGCTTTATAAAATATATACGTTGAAGCGGTTTATTGAGCCAAAATTATCAATAATCAAAGACGAAATCAAATTTCTAGATAGGTGCAGTGAATGCCTCATTTGTAACTAGTCAAGTTTTAGTGTAACTCAATATCATAGAAAGCAACGAATTACTCCGCAATAATTAGAGCGATGAAACTTTGTTACGTAGAAAACGATATTCTGTAGAATGATGCAGTTGCTCGAAACGGGGGAACTTTGTCCTACCTACTATAAATATATATATATACATATATAAATGCAATCAACTGACTGGCAATTTACCCTTTTTTTAAAAAAAAAAGAACGGGTTATCCGAACATGTCATATTAAAGAGATTAAAAGTAGAAGAAAAACGATAATATTTCAAGATATTACATATCAGCTAAAACGATACATTAATCCCTTTGCAATATTATAATCAGTAATCATAATAAGAATAGCAAAATAAAAGCAAATAATAAAATATTGTAGAAAATGAAAAGCACAGAAAAGCGTTTGACACTCCAGGGTGGAACAGTTTTGAAATACGAATCAAACACACATAGTGACTTTTTTATACATGCAAATGATATATAATCTTATTCATGTTTAATTTATATTCTCATCTTACTCCTCTTGCTCCTCTTCTTCACTATTTAAAATATTATTCAAGACAAAAGGAAAAAGACAAGATGTATTTAACAAATTTACCCTACGAGCTATTGACCTACATATTAAAAGATTTCATGGACTTGGAAGACCTTTGGTGTTTATCACAAGTATCACATTATTTACGAATTAGAAGTATTATAGTTATCAAGGATCAATGGGAAATTGACTTTTCACCTAGTCAATATTCGCTCATAAAAATGCAGTATCACTCAGCTATTGTATCTTTGTCCCAAGTTTCGCGACGACTGATTCATCGAATCAAGATATATGACCCTTCTGCTTTCCCGCCATTAATTTTACTTGATAAAACGGAACAAAGTGATTTTCAGGATATCGATTCCTTTCCCCCAACAGTTGAGCCAGGTGTGGATAATATAGATAATGAAAATGGATTCCTGGTGGATAGACTCCGCTATCATTCAAGGAAGCTGCATCAACTACTAGCACTAGAAACTAAACTAAACGAAAACATCTTTAACATGATCAAGGATCAAGTCACTCATCCATTTGATTTAGAATGTCATATAAAGCTATTGGTTGATACCGCTGTTCATCATGCAATTGTTATTCAAGGAAAGACAATTCACCTTAATCCTGGTTCTCTTCAAGTTAATAACAATTGTCGGGCATTTGCTGCAGCCATCACTCGATTGATTTCGCAAGGCGTAAATATACTTTCTACAAGATCTACGACAGCTTATTTGACGAATAGCATTGTACGTTTTCTTGAGCAGGCAAGTTACCGATTACTTTCGCTGATACCTCGGCTATCTCCCCAATTTCTTGCTCAATTTGAGCGTTCTTGTACCACAAAATCCGACAGTAAACATATTTATCCACGTCAATTCAAATATGGAGCATCCAGCTATTGGTCATATATCAAAGCCGAAAACAAGCATCAGGATGCATTTATTATGATATTACACCGTATGACAGCCTGCTGTGATTTAATTGGAGCTTGTTTTAACGCAATGCTTTTACAAGAGACAAACGCGCGTTGTATTATTTTGAAGCTAGCAAACATTTTGAGTCTATTTAGGCTGGTCGATGTAAAAAAATCAATTTTAGCAGATTTGAAAGAAACATGGTTTATTTCTCATGTCCAAATACCATCTCATGGATTTATCGACTGGATTCAGTCTGCCATTGAAAAGTAACCCACAATTTGCAATTCGGTTTTCTGTCTCATATTTTATCCCAGACACATAAATTTATTTAACAAATAAAAGGTTACGACTTGAGTCTCCAGAGTTGGCGTAACATTGAAAATTTTTTTTTTTATGTTTTTGTAGTGATGAGTGACTCGTCTTTACTCTGAGTAATAAACCTTTTGGAGCAAAGTCAGACATTGAGTCCGGATCCTTTTGAATCCATGTGAAGTATTCGGAATTATGTCTTGCAACATATTACAATGCATTTTTATTACAAATCAAAACGAAGATAATTCAATAGTTTGAAAGTGGGAATAGAAATAGTTTGGATAATAGCAAGGCAAGTGCAACTATCGCTTTGCTTTTAAAATCTGTTTCTATCTCGTTGATAAAAGCTAGGCTATGGTTGACTGTCGACACAGAACTTCATTTTGTCATAATTAATGAAAAATAATAATAATAAAAAACGACTCAATTCATACCACCTTATTGTTCATTTTTCAATGAAACTTTAGCTTCTTATCAATCAAGAATTCATCTTTTCGAAAACATTTTTTTTTGGCTTAAGTTTTCGGATTTTCATACAAGGTATACTTTGATTTTCTAATTTTCGAACAGTTTATTGCTAAAGTCTTCAAATTTTCGCACTGGCTATTTCTTTAGTATTCGAATTTTTGTACATATTATCACTTTACTATTTGAATATTCGTATAGACATTCCTTTAGCGTTTTAATTTTCGCACAGGCTATTTCTTTACTACTTGAATTTTCATACAGGCATTCCTTTAGTGTTTTAATTTTTGCACAGGCTATTTATTTTGGTGTTCATGTTTTCAAACAGATTGTTACTTTATTGTATGAATTTTCATGGAAGATACTATTTTAAGATATGCGATTTTGAAGATGTTATTATCTTTTATCTTTCTATATCTGTACACGCAAATATTTTAATAATCGGTGAATGGCCATACATATAGAGATAAGCATATATATTGAAAAATAAAAATATATGGCGTTATAGAATTTCAATAGCATCATGTATGTTGAAATCACGGTAGCTGATCGTATCTGCATTTATCTTTATAATACCAAATCAAAACAATAGCTACACATTCACTCAATAAATCAATAGAGTATACCAGCCTCCATCTCTGGACGGCTTTTGTTTCTCTCACTTCTCTAGAATCTAAAAAGACTTTGGACATGGCGTTAGCCAATATTTTGGGTTCCGCTTTCGCCACTCTTTGGAAGTATCACTATCATTGCCATTATCAACAGGAAGCATGGTCTTCCACTATTGCTTTAAAACTTTTTCATTCAGAACAAGAGTTTTTTATTTCAAAGTTTACTTCACAAAATATTCTCCCTGAGGCTGAAAATTCTTCGGCTGTTGTAGCGTCACTATTTCAAATCAGCCAATCATATTTTTTATTTTATTTCAAATTAATATAAATAGCCCATCAAAATATAATTCTTAACCTTCAGTTCCTTTGATCATTACTTTATCCACATATCAAATACTCACCCCAATTATCTTTTATCTTTATATATTTTTTCAATAAACATTGTTTTTTTTTATATAAACCTTTGACTTGAATTATTAATTACATAAATAACGTAACAAGCTATTCTTATTAAATCACTTTTAAATAGGTAACATAATATATAGCGAACAGTGTTATTATAAACATTTAATAATAAACATATTCAAATAATAACATTCTTGAACAAGATCCATATTATTGAATTAACATAAAGTCTTTTATCTTCTTTTCTTCTATTCTTAACAATAAACCTTAACATTCATCTTAAATACTATAATTCCAAACCGGAACAACCTTTTATTTTACTCATACAAACTCAGCTACTGTAAAGTCAGTCGCTACACTGTTTAAAATATCACATGTTCAATAAAGTTTTCACTTAAATACAAAAAAAAAAAATCAATAGAGTATCATATGCATATCTTTATAATAAACAAACAATAAATACGTTATAAATAAATCGCAAGACTTTATATTTAATCCGAAATATATTATAATTAATTAGCAAATTCTTATAAATAATATTGCCATTTTTTTTCGATAAGTAGAAAGTCTTTATCGATTACTAGGCAATTTTTTATCACTTACGCTAACACATTTTCTCGATTAATCGAAATTATTTCCCAATAATGTAAAATTATTCACCAATAATATCAGTCTTACTATTCGATTTACTTCTATCCTCGAACTCTAAGAGGAATTTGAAAATGAGAAAAAAAGACAAATAATCCAAATATTGCCGTTTTATTTTTATACTGTGTGTATCAACAATTAACGACGCTGTGTTTCCATGTTTACATTTGGAGGATTGCCACTATTATTATCGTCATTGTTTGAAAGAGCACTCAAGAGCATGCTTAGCCCTATTCTAAACGTATCCAAGTTTGACTCGTTTAACATGTGCAGATTCTCGTTATACTCGCGAATGGCAGCTTGTAGGCTGGTAATATTGCTGGTTCGTACCAAAGGAATCGCAGCATCCGAATGAATCGCAGTATCTGCCGGGGGTGCTCTTTCATGGAATAGCTGAAGTGTGTCGGCATTCGTGTTCACAGGCGAAAACATATTTCCTGGAAGGATTTTTCGTATGATATTACCCATCTATGCCCTGGCGACATGGAAAAAGCACCACTGGACTTGTACTTTGGGATAAACCGTGTTGATGGCATCAAGCTCAACATTAGAGACATTGATGGTGCTTTTTCGAGACTCATGGCACCATTGTCTTTCAGGAACGTTAAAAATCTCACTACCGGAGAAGTCCCGTTGTCTGTGGTGAACATGTATGCAACAGGACAGCCAGTACCAGTAATAGGATGAGAGACAACGATCGTATAAAGGAGGCACCTTCTGACATTTGTTGTCTTATGTGTAGCATCCAGGCAAACACAGCGACATTGTAGAAGAAGGTTCTTTTGCCATGGAGACATGAAACCAAAAGTGTAATCATTTTCACAAGAAGCACCGACGAAAGTACTGAAATACGATTCCTCTAGTTCTCGAAGCCATACTCGGATAGATGCTACCTGGTCACTGTCTCTCATGTACATCTTCTCTTTGGTCCTCTTGTACTCGTTGTATACCATGTCGGGGTCGATTAGTTGATCGCGGTGGATCGTATCATACGTGACATAGTTTACCAATCCAGGTCTATTGGAAACGACTACACGGACCTGCCCGTGTGCAGGCGTTTCGATGTTGCGTTGTATGCTAGTGCGAACATCATGGCAGAGAAAACCTTCTTGGAGCTTGGCTTGGATGATGTTCTTCATTCTTTCCGAGAGAGGTAAATCTGCAAAGCCCTGTCTAGTATCGATGCCTGCATGGTTATGCTCATTTTTGAACTAGACTTGAAGAATAACTAGATTTGATTCTAAGCGGATGATCTTGATTTGAGCCTCGTATTCAGTTTTGATGCTTGCCTTTTGGATGGGTCTGGTATTTCCGAAGCTACCGCCAGGGACATGCCCATCGGTTGATGGTGAGGTACACTTCTTAAAGCAGTGGTATGTTTTATACCAAAGGTAAGTGATATTCTTTTTACGTCTTTCGATAACTTGCCGTTTGCATTCACTTCGTTTGTAGAGGCACAGTTATTCTCTGGATCGATAGATACACCACTTGTAGGAACTCGTTTACCAGAACCCCATTTTACACCATAATCGACCAAGAACTTGTCAATGTAAGAGTGGAATTGCTCGACTGTGATCGTATCGGTGAGCAGGAGAGGTTTATAAGGATCTATCCTTATAATAAAGGACATTCTGTGTAGGTAGCTATATTGGGACTGTGTTTGTATATATATATGAGTATACGTGTTTTTGTATGATATGATGCTGTGATCTACCTGGTGAATTTGGGATGGGTTACTTAATAAAATGAGGCTTGTCTTTTTTTTTCAAAAAAAAAATAATGATATGTATACTTTTTTCCTTCGATTTGTTCGCAACGTGAAAACTATAACACTATCGTATATTCGACTATTGTTAAATCATCTACGTTGGCAACAATTAACTTAAAGTACAGTGATGTTTATTGTTATTATTATCTAAACCAAGACACGCTGTACATTATGATACTTGAATTCTTTGTTTGCTATTAAGAGATGGCCAAAAAAAAAGCCATCATTCGTGTCACATACGGCTTAAACCCTGCTAAATAATTAAATGTTCCAAATTTCAAATTGATTAGATACAACCATTGAATAATATATATCTCTACTTCGGTTTAAAAATTGCGAGTAACTAATATATATACGAGCCGCTATAAAGACACCTCAACAACTTTTTTTATTTTGTTTTTGTTAAAAACTACCTTTTATCTTCGAGACTGATTTTTGATTATCGAGACCGTTTATTCAAAAAAACTGTATTAGAAATGTCAAATACCAATTGTCAGAGCGAGAAAAAAAATTTTTTTTTTTCATTATCTTTCTCCTATTTGTTATTTTTATAAACTATATTACATTTCGCCGCCGATAAGTAACAATAACAATGCCAATTAAACCGTACTCAACTGTGGCGAGAACTAATGCCAATGGCTCTCTTGTTAAGCCCACAAAACGTGTACCTGACACACCTGAGGCTGCCAAGGCAATATACCGAGAGAAAATAAGGGACGAAAAAGCTGCTGCAAAAGCCAAGAAAGTACTATCATGGCATGTCTCTTTTGAATATTTTTTCATAGAACTTCGTTAAGTAACGTTTTTCTTACGGAGTACTAGTTTTTCACTTAAGATAATTTATCTGAAACATTACTGTACAAGGTAGTAAAGTACAGAGATATCCCCATTTGAGTTAAAAATGGCGTTTAAGTCTACTCTTTAACTAGTACTCATCCAAAAAAATGTTAAAATCGTTTATTTAGATCATTAAAGAGTTATGATTAAAACTATCTCGAGACTTGAGTAGGCTGATTTTGCCAGTGGCCATTTTCTACCGCCTCAGCACGGTGCAAGATTTCATCATCGAGAATTTCATATGGTCTGCTACATAAAGAATAATAATGGCTAACAAAATAGATGACATTTTAATTCCTTGGTATCTGGTGTAATGGGATGAACAGTTATGAAGGGAGTTGTGTAGATATTTTGTGATACTAAAGCCTTTTTATTCCTCTTGGTAAAATTCAGTCCCGTGCGTTTTCGTAGGCCCGGTAATCCTGTCACTGCATCCGCAGATGCGATTAGAGCTATGATCTGAATTATAAAGAAAATAAAGTGAGTAACCATAGTTTTAAAGTATGATTATATTCATGACTCTGCGTCGACAAAATATCATCATATCGGGTATCTTTTTAGAGCTCCAGAAGAAAATC
>VCJJ01001855.1:3637-43718 GCA_024139415.1 Backusella tarrabulga
ATAAAAAAAGCAAGTTTATGTATTTATTTATTTTATTTTTTACACACTCGCGGTTCATGGACAAACCATTTTTCGTCGTGACTTTTAAAATAAGCTATAAAATTTATTTGAAGCTCCGTTGTCGTGTAAGCCGGGTTTAACAATACAACAAGGTTTCATTCCTTTTTTTTCATTTAATTGCAGCGACTGTGCTTATTTTTTAAAGAGCATTTTAATACATATATAAGAGCTCATTTTACTCGTTTTCTCGATAATAGTTTATTGATCATAGAACTGAGACCATAGAATTCTTTCTACAGAGTAGAATTTTTAATATCTTTTGATGACATTAAAAAACAGAAAAGAAAAAATTAGAAACAGAAAAAATAAGCATTTCTTCCTTGCATATGGTTCCTTTTGCAGCTACATCTTGTAACTAAAATCTTTTATCCTTTGTGTATGTTGACATAGTAGTCCTCTAACAGAACTTAATATTTTCTACCCTTTTTCTTTAGCATTGAAAATGACTAAGAGCATATGCAGATAGAGCTTTATTCAAGGAGTGCACGACGGAGTTGTGATTTCTTTTTTTCGCTTTATAACAAGTAATAGTACAGTTGTTATCACTAAAATAAATATGCTGATACAATTTCAATATGGTAATATAAAACCATAGTGAGTAAAGTTTATTTGATAACACTCTTTATCCATTTATTTTCTATTGAATTGGAGGTATAGATAAAGTCTTTGGGATTGATCAAATTTTGAGTGAAAATAAAGTTGGCCAAAGAGTCAAAAGAGTCATTGTCATCCCCCTCCTTTTCTTTTAAGAAAGTCTTAAAAAATATATATGCATTTAATCCATCTAAATTATATTTGGATAATACACATTAAACTCTCGATAAGAATCCCCTCGTTGGATGCAACAACATATTTATAAAAGTCCAAAATAAAGAGGCATGTTATGAAGCTACCATGTCCAACATATAACAATGGTTACCTCCCTCAATGCCTCCCGTCTCTTTCTCCCTTTCGGAATCCTTTACAACTACATTTTTAGAAATTAAAGTTAAGCTAGAAAACAAACATACGAAATGATTTGAAGAGTTCCAAACTACATTTTGATCTTGTAATACGTGATCTGTCCATTTACCTGCTGACAATTCTTGACTCGATTCATCAGAATCGTCCTTGTAAAACCATGGTCGACGTTTTGCCATCAATGACAGAAAAAAAAAAAGATCCCCGGAGCTAAGACATACACCCAATGTAGTAAAATGATCAATATGCATGCTGGTAGAACATTGTACCAATATTTAAAAAAAAAAACTGACGAAACGTTGTAACTGGAAAAGAGCTTTCGATAATGAATACATTAGGCTTTACCTTAATATTATTGTTGAATTCATGCAGTTTCTTGCAAACAAGAGCAATATGGAATATTCGTTTTAGAATTAGTTTAATTGATTGGCGAAGAATTTCTTTTTTTTTTTGCTTTGCTCTGCTTTTAATGCACTCTTATATGTTATATATATAGAAGATATAGACTATATTGATATTATTACAGATAGTTTAATACAAAGCAACTGTTTCATTTTATGCAGTTAGATGATCTCAAGTTTGATTGATGTATCTTTTTTCTTCAATCGGTATAAATATCGAGCAACCTCGAGTTATAAACAGTAAGAAAGAAATGTGGCTAAGGGTCTTTTGCGTTTATTAGTAGCGATAGCATACAACTATAGGCAAGGAGAGAGAATATTTGGCTTAAAATAACTGGAATATAAATAGATATCTTTTCCTTTTCCTTTTTTTTTCCAGAACAAGCCTTGGACTCGTTCTCTGAGTCGTTAGGATATTTACTTTTTTACTAAAGAAAAGTGTATTAATGACCTTGAAAACAATATCACACATATGAATAAGTAAGCTATAAGGCAATAAGCCACTTATATTGAGGTGTACATGAACCAATTTTACGTTGTCACTGTTAAATTGTATGTGGCATAAATAAATGATCCATCAAGCATTATCATGGTATAGAAATAGCACAACACACTTAATTTTGTGATAATTTGCACATAAATAGTTTTGAGATATTGATAATCTATAACACTATTGCTGATCATACAGAATCAGGATCAGTAAATTTTACCTTAACTGATGTTAAATAATAGCCATTCTTTTTTTATTATTATCACCAATCACTTGTGTACACATTCGATTACGATATTCATCAATGAACCCGTATAAACAAAACGAGATGGAACATTTCCGTCTACTTAGAGCTCTGTCTTATTGATACGGACTTTGCCACTCTCCAATAATTCAGGTGTAAGTCCCAGCTGCGACAACTCATCTGTTTGAACTGCTTCAATGGGTTTCAATTCCGCCAACAAAGCCTGGTTTTCATCATTCTCTTCCATGACATTACCCAATGCTACTGTGGCATATTCACGGAGATCTATCATAAGGGTAAGATGCTATTCTTTCTTGTGGGAGTTGATCAACTTACATGGATTTGTATCATCAATCTTGAATTGAGATAATAAAAGAGGAATTCCGCCTAAATTGCGAATCTTTTCGATACACAAACAAAATGAAAAACAGAGAAAATACAACAACAATACGACCTACCTCATCCTGCATTGCTCTATCTTTGTAACACAAAGAGCCCA
This sequence comes from Backusella tarrabulga, assembly GCA_024139415.1. NCBI lineage: Eukaryota > Fungi > Mucoromycota > Mucoromycetes > Mucorales > Backusellaceae > Backusella > Backusella tarrabulga. The sequence continues at coordinate 6,292 of VCJJ01001855.1, forward strand.
TCATACGAACACATTCACGCTTTAAATAATTAAACCCTGCTTGGGGATCCTTTTGATCGGTCGGTAATTTTGTTGTTTGAAGATGGCCAAGCACATCTATTAACGAAAATGACATTATTAGAAAGAAAGAAAAAAGGGTATCTTTCAATAACTTTCATTCTTACCAGTAACAAGTGACATTGCACCAGCCTCTACCAAAAGATCCTTACACAATGCCGTATCTCTTACAAGCACTTCATTGAGGATTTGAAACAAAAGAACCATTGAAGTGTATGTGTTGGAGACATTCTCAACCTGTAAATCGCTCTTTTCGGTTACGGAAGCTGACTTTACATTGACTAAAATGTCGACTGTTTGTTTAGAATCGATCTTGAATTGCTCTACAAGAGTTGAAACGTCTTGTTTGTTCAAAAATGTCGATAAAGAAGAATTAGAAGGAGTTGCGTGTATCTTTGAATCCAATAACTTTAACAGTAATGTTGTAGAATGATCAGCCACTTTGAATGTTGGTGTAAATAAGCTCAAGTTAAACAATTCACTAAATATTGTGTAACTGAAAAAATGATTAAAACAAAAAGAAGGTACAAATTAATATATATACAGTATGAAAAAGCAGTAATGATTAATTTATAAACAAAATAAAAAGGTGGGCATCATTCTATTTACCTTAATTCAAAGTTTTTACTGCCTTCAGTATCATGCAATCTGTCTATATCACTCAGGATGGCATTCAAAATGGAAGAGCCATCTTTGACTAGCTCGATACTTTTTGATTGGTTACTACAGTTATTTTTATAATAACCACAGGAAAAACTGATCTTACCAATTTTGATGATTGTTGCGAATACAATTAATTATTAATACGAGCACACTTGTTATTAGACCATCGTTTGAGATGGAGAGTATTTCACTAATATATTTATATATATTTATATATTATTGTTATATAATAAAGCATAACAAAAAGTGCATCTACCTCCATCGATGGGATTGGACCCATTTCTTCCAAATTAGGCGTATTACAGGTGTATTGTTTGTCACCAGATTACACATAGTCTGGATCCCCACTTGTAATAGCATAATGTCTATAAAAAGCAGGTAAGTCATTACTTTTGTTGCTGTTGCTGTTGATTTTCATACTATTATTCTCTATTTGAATTATATCATCTAATCTGTTCAATATGTCATATTTGCTGTACATGATATAACGAGTATTTTTATTAAAAAATGACACATGAAAATATAATTGCTTATTCATAACTAAATTTACGTACATTGCCAAGTTTTGATTCTTCACATCGCCCGCAACGACATTGCGACATAATTTTAACAAATTGATCAGACAGTCCTGCTGATCTTTATATAATTCAGGAATAGCCTGTTGTACTAATTTCCAATACTCGTCATTTGCACCCAAGTCAAGTCTAAAGAAGCCAAGTATGAATAAAGTAGTAAAAACAAAGAATAAGAATAAATAGATAGAAACCTAAAAGTATGATCTTTAAGTGTGATTGAAATGGCTTGTTCTAGTTCAGCCTTCAATTCGTGTGCCTCGTGGCAAGTCAGATAATCATTTAATAGAGCTAAAACACGGCTCATGGTTACAACTTTATGGTTGAACAAAAAAGCAATTAATAAAAAAAATCTTTTTTAAACTTTTTTTATTAGAATCCGGAGTTTAAACCAAACGTCATATTATATTTTATGGGTTCATCATTTTACTTCTCCTTTTTTCCCTTTTTCTTCTTTCTCTCTCTCTCTCTCTTCACTTTCCTCTCCTTTTTTATTTTCGTTTATTTTCCATTCGCGTGTTTGCATCTCTTTTGATCGCTCGCTCACCATCTTCGCCTCCCCCTCTCTTTCCTTTCTTCATCCCATTCCATATCATCTATAACAACCCACTTCCCATCCTTCCATATCTACAATGACTTGCACACACTGTGATTCCGGAGAGACAATATTGCATTTGCGAAACGAACTAGACAATCAAAATCATATTTTGAAACGACTCCAGCTGGATCTGGAGACTCTCAACCAGAAATACGTAGCAGAAATTGAACGAGTTGCAACAGTGCAGCACGAAAAGGACATGGTCGAACATGAACTGGAAGACCTGAGTCGACGTTTATTCGAACAAGCCAACGAAATGGTATCCAACGAAAAACGCGCACGCTGGTACCTTGAGAAAGAACTTCGAGACACTCAAGAACATCTCTTGGCCGAACAAACTCAACTTTCTGAATTGAGGCTCAGACTAACCGAAAATGCAACCGACGATAATGATTCAACAAAAATGCTGTTGGGTAACAGTAGAGTCCAGAGCGATCTATCAGCTTTACATGGTTTGAAACGGGCAAGCACAAATCCAAAACCATTTCCTTTACAAAAGAATATGAACCAGGAACGCGCCTTGTCCATGCCTCCTCCCGCTCCTCCTTCCCCTCCTATAAAACAAAACATCTCTATCGACGAGTTTCAATTAAACGCTTTTAAGGAATTTCAGGCTGCATCCACCACAGTACCCTTCAAGAAATTGACTTCCACCACGTTTATAAAGTATTGTTTACATGAGGATGTCGAACCCTGTTTAAGATTCGGTCCAAATTCCAAATTGAGCACACGCAAGATGATTGATCAGTTATCACGACAGCCCTGTTTTATTGAACACATGGTGGAGGGACAAGAATGTAGCTTACTACCTACCAGCACTTCGAAGCTATGGGCTCGCTTCAACAATAACAGCAAGGATGTTGGATGTGCTGCTTGTGGTAGATCCAACGAGCATATCATGAACTACTATAGATTTAAATTAGATGAAAACGACCCTTGGATACCCATTGACTCATATTGTAGAGATCGCCTCGTGGCTGTGTGCGAATTTTTTGTGTTTGTTCGAAACATCCAAATGGGCTTATACGCAGATAGATCATTAGAGGACTTGTATACCGAAAATATCCGTCTTCGGTTACAAATGTTTTATTCACGGTAAAGTATACTTAGGAGATGTATGAAGCATCTTGTTTCTATATTTATGCTTTGTACTAATACTTGTTTTGTAGAATGGGAGCACTACCTGTCGTCATGGATGATATTGGTTTAGAACCTGATAGTATAGGCAAAGCAAGTCCTGCAGATAACGACTCTGACATATCAACCGGCCCAAACACACCCCAGCATTCACCCATTCCTTCTAACTGGACGCTGGCTTCGTCCAAATAAAACTTATAAACTATATTTAATATTTATATTTAAGGAGACGGAAAAAGGGATTAATTTCTCTCTTCGTTTTTTTTTTACACACACCTTAACATCAATTCATATTTAAATTTAAAATAAAAGTGACAAGCATCTTGAACTCTTTACTTCTCCATGGTGCACCATTGTTTTTTTTTTAATGATGATCATTGTTCTATATAAACAATACAACAATAAAAAGCATGGTGATTGTTCTTTCTTACTGCTCTTCGCATGAGAACATATTAGGTATGCTAACCGAAAGAAAAACCTATAATATTTTTTTAGGGGAGAACATACACAATAGAATTCGAAAAGGAGTAGCACCATCGGAAAAGTACTATGTAAAACGACATCAGCCCCATTTCTGGGCGTTCTTTAAGTTTGTTTTTTTTTTGTTATTGTTTATTTATATGACAATCAAAAGTCCCAGGATATACGCTTTTATATATAATTAATGAGGGTTGTATTATCTGAAATATGAAAGTAACAACGCAATATGTATATCTATAGAACACTTGATTTAATATAAGCAATGTACAAAAGAAAATGTACACCTTAAAATGCAGGCAACACAAAAAAAAATACAAATATGGAAGTTGTATGATGGCAAAGTCAGATGCCATCTAAAAGTTGGTCTATTTTTATTGTACTTTATGCATATATATATATATATATACTTAAAAAGACGGAACCGTTTTTCATTTTCAAATTCACTTCCTTTTACGTTACTTTTTTTTTACCTAATTTGGCTATAGAAGAATAGAATATAAATATAAAACCTGAAGAAAACATAAGATCAATACAGAAAACATGTCAAAAGAAAAAAAAAAAGAGAATGCTCTGTTTTTAACTCTTTGTCTATTTATATACACGCTAAACTTGCTTTTTATTAAATGAAATATAAACGTAAAGCCATGATTACCCCAATTCCGTTTTGAAATACACAAAGAATACTCGAACAGTACACTTGACCCTATTTTCAGGTTATGAAAACACCTATTGATGATTATTATATTAAATCTATATTGGTGGTAAATTATTAAAACCTGATTTAATATGTGCATTGAAGAAACGGGTATACTTAATAGAGTTCAGGCACTAAGTGTGGCAATCATGTATGGGTTGAAGTACAGTGAATTTAAGATTCACTCAAGTATCATTAATAACATTTTCAAATTTACATCCGCAATGCGCCTATGTTACTAGTACCATATTGTGATATGAATACAGTGAAGTATGATTAAATTATACAAATGAATCCAAGCACACATAGAGCATATTTAGTGAACTACATTTCTTATAATGAAAGAGATGATAAAGTATTGTTATTTTTTATGGCACGATTTATGAGTGAGAGGCAACAGAGATATAAACAAACCTGTTATTCTTGTGATACATGAAACGAAAAGAGTTATTTGGGATTTTTCTATTTGGAGCTTAATTCAAATATAAGTAATACCTTTTAACAATGCTCCACTATACCCACTATGACTGAAGATCATTCGTTACTTGAAAAATATATTCAAAGAACCACACGAATTAAACTTGTCATATATATTTTATGGAACGCATAATATCGATGGGAACAATAAGGGTAGTTATGAGATCAATAAAAAAACGAGGCTCACATTTTGGTGTATTTTCGCTTGCAAAACCCAAGAAATCAGTCTCAAGTCTTAAAATAAACGCCTACAACGAACTGTTGATTTCTAAGCACCAAATCATCTTAAAATCTGAGCTTCTAACCTTGGCGGTCCATATTTGTATTGGTAACAAGTCGTTAGAGGATCGCCAAGATGTCCTTAATCTTTGCTACGATTTAAACTCAGTTAGACTCATGGTTATTTCTAACATTTGTGTGTGTTTTTAACCTATTTTTATTTAAAACCATTTCTCTCTCTTTTTCTAATATTTTTCCCTGATATTTTTCCCTCATTATTTTTTGTTATAACGATAGAAAATGCGTCATTTATTTGATTCAGAGAAGAGTAAAAAATCAATAAGGCTGGTAAAGCAGCTCCAAGATCTGGAAGACAAAGCTTTTGAAATCGAACAAAGAAAGAAAAAGCAACAGGAACTTGACGATGAGGCAATGGCAAGAGCATTGCAAGCCGAAATAGAATCTGAATCGTCTTCCACCTCTCCACCATCCACAACAACAGTAGCAGCTACATACACCTCTCCAATCACTAATACATCGCCTGTAAACCCTTCACTACCTTCCCGCAGCAGTAACGCACCCCCGCCTTTGCCTGCGAAACCGGAAGCTTACAACCGTAAGTATTTAATATACTTTTTTGTGTCTCTGGAAAAATTATAGAAATTAACTTATTCTATTATTTAGATTCAGACGTAAACTCACCCACAGCTCGCCCTTTAACACCTTTGTATAGCATGACTTCTTCAACTCCATCATTGCCTCCAAGGGAAAATAAAGCGAAAAACTATTTACCGCCTTACAACTCGGGTGTGAATGTGTCGATTGCCTCTCCACAGGTAAATCCTGCACGTCCAGAGACACCTGTCATATCAGCTGCACCTAATGGATTTATGAGCATGCCTAAACCCAATTATCCTCAAAGAACAGAAACGCCTGTGCAACACACTATTCCTGAGCCAGTGCCACAATACAACCCATCATCCTATCCAACATATCCTCCTTCCGCTACGCCTAAGCCTGCTGCGAGTAACACAAATACTTTCCACAACTACTCAGGTTCAAATGTCAACTCAGCGAACAAACAGCGACAGGATCCTCGACCTACAGGGTCGGCTCCGTCTATTGTGTTTGATCAGAAATATCCTGCTATGCAACCTATATCTGCTCCCAATTATAATACGACTGCGTCGCACTCAGCCCCTTCATTGTCCCACGACAAACCATTGAATGAGAAGCATCGTCTAGTGATGTCAACGACACCTGTTTCATTCGATTCAAGATACAACCAAGAGCCTAAAAGCCATTCTGGTGTTACAGAACCATTTCACATTATAAACAATAATGCCTCTTCTTCACATATCGACAATACAGATTATCCTCCTCCTCCAAGAGGAGGAAACCAACATCAGCAACATTATTATCCAAACAATTCATCAGCTTCGCTATTGGAGGGCTATCCAACTCCAAGACCTAAACGCTCAAGCTTTGTAGAGTCGCCTATCACTCCACAGCAGCAGTATCAACATCAGAATGCATCGTCAGCGTCATTATTAGAGGGTTATCAAGCACCACGTCCCAAGCGTACCAGTTTTGTGGAATCTCAACGACCTCCTGTGGGTATTTATCAAAACAACTCGACAACTCATTTTTCTTCAACAGCAAGTTTCCAAAATGTGGTCAGTTCGATTCCTACAAATCCACAGTCGACTCTTAACAAAGGCCCACTTGCTCAAAAACCACTTACAACTGATAAAACAGCTACTACTTATGAAAATATCGCTACTTCTTCTAATAATAATAACAATAATAATACCTCTACTCCTACTAGTCATGTGAAGAGTGCTTCTCAGTCATCTATACCACCTAAACCCACTCGATCTCTTCCATCCACCCAACCACTGACATCAACCGCCTCACTTCCAGTAGAAACCAAGGCTCGCCCAGTCTCTCAAAAATCCGCATTTTCAGACTCAGTTTTGTCCCTTAAACCCGATGAAAGTGACATGCAGCATGTGCAAAAGGATGAGGATGAGGATGAATGGGATGTTGTAACACATGATCAAAGCAAGAGCGAATCAGATAGCGAGTCCGAGTACGACTATTCAGACATGATTTACGATCGACGAAATGAGCCCTCCATTGATCCATTCGCAGATAGTTTTGCGGTAAGTAGTGGTCGTACACCCAGGGCAACTCCTCCACGCTCACCCAAAACCAGCAGCACATTTATTGAAGAAGAGCCTATTGTACCTAAAACACCTATTGTGCCCAAAATTCCCGCGACTCCAAAGACACCTCCCACTTCAAAGGCAAAAACCGTCATTATAGAGCCCAACTTGATGAGTGCATTGAGAGAGGATAAGGTATTGGATGGCGAGGAAGAAGATCGACGTCATGTCGAAAAGGAAAGCCAAGAAATTGAAGTGACCCCAAAAATAAATCATGCATACCAAACACCCAAGATAGATCCTGTCGCTTATCAGACACCAGCACCAATTTACCAAACACCACAAATCGATCCTGCTGTATACCAAACACCTCATATCGATCCAGCCATCTATCAGACACCTCAGATGGGCTACCCACCAGCAAACGAAGAAATACAGCAATTCTTTCCTACAAACATATTAAAGGCGGGTGCACCACCAGTCAATCCATATGCATCAGAAGGTATGTATAGCAGGCTGGAGGGCGAATATTTCTATATATATTATAAATTGTCCGTATCTGAACCTTTTTTATTTTTATTTTTATTTTTATTTTTTTTATAGTATCAGCAGATGACTATGGGTATTATCAGGAGGATAGCAAGAATAAAAATTTACCAAAGCTACCCGAAAAAAGTAAGAAAGAGAGATATGCGGATAAAAAAAAAGAGTACCACCATTAAAACTTGATTCTTTTTTTAGGTAACAAAGAAGATCGACACATTACAGTTTCCAGTGTCAATCCTGGTCAACGTGTTTGGATTCGAATGCATCCAACGGATACAGGAAAAGAGCTTGCAGAACGCATCCATATTGTTGCATCCTATAAAACACAGCGCGTGATCAAGATCACCACTGCAAGTGGTCGCAGCGTGCCGTTAGACAACTCGCCTGTGTTTGAGGACTGGAATGAAATCGTTGCATTCAAGGAGGGAGAGGCATGGAAGGTTGATTGGGGTATGATGAATCCTTCTTATATTGATATCATTAGTGAAGGGAAGGAGTTTATGAAACAGCTCAAGGCAAACTTCAAGTCTTCTTCATAATTTTTTTTTGAATACAACTACTATTTGTATATATGTGTATGTGTTTGTAATGTTTTTATTATATATAAACATAAAATGTGGATTATTTTTTTTTATTCACCAGCCATTTTCAGCATTTTTTTCTTTGATATATTCAAGAATCTTATCTCCAGTAAGTTCTTCACGTACTTGTATCATATAAACAACGTTTGTCTTTTGTATATCATCTATTAACAAGAACGAGATTCGTTTTGGACCCAATCGCTCCACATTTCTACTTTGCACCATTGAACTAACGAGCTGTGTGACTTTACTGCCTTTATGGCTTGAGAGATCGATATGCATTTTTCGGGTGGTCCATTGATTTGATATTTTCAGGTGCACGCTACCAAAGCTGTGCCAATTGGAGCTTTGGTTTTGTACGTAGAGTTTACATTTACATTGCATGACAAGTTTCAAGGTCTTTTGGAGTTCTTCCACTGTCATTTTGGGTGCATTTGCAGGTAAAGATGAGGTTCGCGATAGTACAGGTGGTGCCCCGCGCAATGTGTTGTTGCCGTTATTGATGAGGGTTTGTGACACTGCATGCATATTTTCCAGTACCTGAATTAACTGTGTCGCCGATGCCTCTGTGTCACAATGAATTAAATAATTCTCAGCTTGCGACGCCGCCATCGTTACGGAGATGGTGATTTCTGTGGCTGATATACGTTGAAGAAAGGTATCGGGTAAGATCCATGCGTTTAAATAGAGTTCACCACTGGGCTCCAGCTGAACTGTGAGACATGCACGGTTGTTGTATGTTTGTCGTACTTGAAGTAAGTTTTGTTCTTCTACTGCATACCAACTGTCGTCTTTCCAGCGGAAAATCTGGCATTGCTTTGACCCGAAAAGGACCTGGCGAATTGTATTTCCATTGGTCATGCTATCCGGCTGAGGCAAAATAAAAGCGCACAAGAAAAAAAAAAATTAGAAATGTATTGTGACGTATTTGTGAAAAGCTAAAAATAGCTTCTTTTTTTTCACCCCTCTCCCCTCATTGTATCCCAAGAGTTATGATAAAGGCTACTTACACTGGCAGGTGGAGATGCAAGATCCTCTGAAGCAGGCAATGTTGGATGTTTTGAGGCAGGGCTAGATGATCTACTTAGGGGAGGTGATGATGATAAACTTGTTTGACTTGATGAAAGAGAGCTATTGAATGATGGTGTTGATTGATTTAAGTTGCGTGCGTATGGACTATTGGGAAGGGTAAGATGCTGTGGTGGAATTGGTGAATTTTCATTTGGAGGGAATTGTGAAAAACGGCGTTGTTGTATGCTTGGATCTTTTGGTGGTGGTTCCAGTGAGACGGCGCTCGCGTTTGCTCCTTTTTTTAATGAAGATGATCTATTAGATTGTTTCTGTCCGATCAAATTTGTCTTTGAAACAACAGAAAGCACTGATTGCATAAACGAATTTCTTTTTTTGGAGGGCATGGTGAATGAAGAAGAAGGTGATAAATTCGAACAAGTTGAACTTGTCGTATTTATATCAGATTCGCGATCATGCACTACCATGACGGGCGGAATGGGAACATTTTGCTGAGGCTTGCTGGGAAGTACCTTTGACACGGGTTTGGGCGGAGGAGTAGGACAACCTGTATTAGCTTCTTTTGTTGTGGTCGTATTTTTATTATTAATACGTGCATTCAATTTGGAATTGTGCTTTTTATTCATATTTAAAATACCCTACCTGCAACTTGTTGGTTAACCACTGGCATCTCCAATTTTGTTGACGGAACTTCTGGCTCATTCTCATTACTTTTTTCAGAATTACAATTGTTCTTGCTAATAATAGGAGATCCAACCTGAGGGACAGGCTGTGACACGTGAATAATAGGCTCTAACCCACTCGATTCATCGTCATCAAGCCATTCGTGGCGAATTGGCTTGGAAGGTGTTTGAAGTAACACCTTATGATTTTTGTACAACACGAGTTCAATACTGTACTCGCCCACAAGTTCACGATCTGGAAGTGCTGCGCGAATTGTGACATCTGCTACAGGAACGGGTGGATACACCAGTTCCTCCTTATCTTTTAAATAATACAACACATCTTGAGTTAAAATTAATCGAACCGGGGTGGATAGGAGTGAATCAGTGGTATGGAATATATCATCTCGAATGATATTTACAGAGGTAGGCGAAGGTAGTTGATAGTTGAGGATGATCTCCATGGTATCAATACTTTTTACTTGAGAGCAATCAATGCTGGAATGGAGGCTATTTAAACAAGTTGTGCGATTAATCATGGATGAAATGACTTTGTTTGCTTGAATTAATGCTGCAGGATCCATCAAGGATAATCTCTATTTTTTTTTTGTTGTAAAAAAATAGGAAACTTAGAAAATTATCATAATATTTCCTTTCTTATCAAGTGCATTACATTAAACAGAGACTTGTAAGTGACAAGTTGCTCTAAGGGGGCATTAAACAAAGTCTCTAGGGTTGTTTCGTTGGATAGTTTCTATGAAAAAGTTGATGTTTTACAATTTGTACAAAACAGGATTAGATTTGGGATGACAAAAGATTCTGAAAACTTAAATGTCTTACATGTAACAGGCTCTGGATTGAAGTCGTGCAAATTTCTTTGCGTTGATTCAGATCATGAATATATTGCTTGGAATAGTGTTTGTATGGCTCTTTGAAATCAATAATCTATCAAAGGAGTTGGATTAGAGGAGTTTTTAGGAGTTGCTTTCAAAAGGAGGAATGAAAAAAAGCTTACCCACTGCATCAATGCTTTACCAAGTTCATTTTGTGACTTCATTTGGGTTAAATTCTATTCATCAAGACAATAGATTAGGAATTCTACTTTTCACTCTATTTATAAACTCTCATGTAACATCAGCAAGATATTTACTTTGTAAAACGGCTTATTAACCTTGAGTATATTTTGGATGCATAATAAAAGCTCGCTGAAATCGGGTGCTGCCGACTTGAATTGGTTCATCCATAATGATGACAATTGCTATAAAAAAATTATATAAAACGTCTAATTTTGACATGAAATTGATAGGCTTACAGAGTCAATAAAAATGAGTGTATCTAAGTATTTTTTTTCTGCAGAAATTAGTAATGTCAATGAATTGTTAGACATTTTAGCGAATGGAATGAGCAAGTAAAAGGAAGGAATAAATATAGCGAGAGGGAATGGAGAGGGGCTGTCGAAGCACAAAAGAAAAGAAAGCGAGTGAGAAGAGGAAGAAGAAGAGAATAAATGGAAATAGTTAAAGGGATAAGAAAAGAAAAGAAAGATGAACGGGTGGTGGTACACAATGGCCCTTGATAACATCGCGGAGTCGAGAACTTTACCGCTGTTCCGACTTGCCCAGGATTACATTATACACATGGCGAGAAGACCAAAATTGGTTGTTTATAGAGCCATTTTGACGTTGTGCGACTACTAGGTTCTTCATACTCTCTCTTTCTCTGCTCGACTTTAAATAATTCGTTGTCCCATTTCTTGGCTATTTTTGGATGGGTTCTCCTTATCGGCTCCTATTCCATTATTATATATATATATAAATATATACTTTTTGAATATTTAAGAATATGATCAATTATTAAAGTATATTACGCATTATTTATTAGTTTTTTATGACAGCACAGAAAGAAAGACACCAAAAACATGAAATTTATATAGCTCAATTTCTAAGTATAAATAATATCTTATATATAATATATAATAAATAGCAATAATAAAAATAAATTCTTTGCAAATAACTGAATAAACTCCTTGGAGCACAATCTATTTTCAGACAGACCCAGCAACTAACTTCGGGAATTCAAATTCTGTAATTCATAAAAAATAACGATTGTTGCTCACGATGTTCGAATGCTTTATTTACGGATATTACAAAAGTTGTACACAATTAACCTTCAGCTGGTCTGAACGCGTAATGGTTGGTTACTCAAATTACATGGATGCCAGGACTCGTATAAAAATATCCTTCCTCATCCTCTTTAAGTAGAAAAACACACGCACACCAAAAAGAGATATGCGTTCTCCTGTCTTCGCTTTTGTCCATTTATATATAAAACTAGCATATCTACTTGTAGTTTAAGTGATATATTGTTATTTGTTGGTTTATATACATATTGTATGCTAAGTATGACAAAAAATACAAGTTCTTGTATATTCTTTTAAGAAAAGAATAGGGAAAAAAGAATCGATGTAGCAATAAAAGTTTAACTTTTGTAATTTAATTTCTCCTTTATGATCTCTCGATCTTACTACAATGTAATATATCTGTACATCGATATCAGCTATAATTCTTTTATATTCTATGGGTAGACATTGCTGTTCATATAAAGCAATTCAAGATTACGTATTCTGTTTTCGATGGTTTTCTTTTTTTTTACTTGATTGCAATCAGTGGATTGATTAATGTTATTGATTTTTATTGGTTGCTTTTATTAAACGGAGTTTTCGAAAGATTTATTTGGTATAATTGTAAAGGGCTGAACATGGTAGAAGTAACTGATCAATACGATATGTATTCTTTTTTTTTTTCATTTACTCTTAATTCAAAAAATGGTCCCACAACCACATGAACTATTGGCGCTATTTGTGTTCCTGATCCTGACTATCATTCTGATTCTTGGACTAGGTGTACCGTAACTTGCGTAGTAAAATAAAGCCACAAAATATTTCTATATAAAGCAGTGTATTTTATTTATTTTAAGAGAATGATGATCACACTTCCCATTGCCTGTTCCAACAATTCTTTTCCAGACACTTAAAATATGACATCTATTTATAAAATATAATAAAAATTGTCGATTAATAGATATTTATTAGTAATTTCATCTATAGAATTAAAATATTTGCTACTTTAAGAAATACATTTGATCGCCATCTAAACGTCACTTTATGCTTAGAATAATCAATCTCGATTATATTTTAATAACTTTTAAACAAAATAAAAAGATCTACAAAGTTGATTTTAATCTCATGCCAAGAAATGGGAATATTAAGTATTAATATTAAATTATCCACAACCAATGATACCCCTTAATGTTATAACAAAAGTGTCCTAAAGAGACGAGAGGGCTGACAGTGCATCCATGGCTGCCTGAAAACAACGGCTTTAGTTATAAATTGAGTTTCAAGTTTCACGGCATTCTTTCCGACACAGCATTCTACATGTTTAATGAGTGGTATCTTAAAAGAAAATCAACGATCATTCCCTGGTAAAAGTATTAAATTAATATTTTCTATTTTGAAACAATAAGTATATTAACAGTCAACTCTATCGTTTTATGAATTATTGGGTCAAAATCTTAAAACTTCTGTTATTTTTTTTTCCAGAAATATGAAAAATACACTCCAAGTCCGACATGCCAGATAAAAATGTATACAATTACCCGACATTAGTATACGAAATATTCCTGAATATATAAAAAATGAAAGGGATTTAATTTTAAATAAAAAAGTTATCAGATGAGAAGATAGATGCTATTTTGATTTTGGGATAAACTATGTTATTTTTGTTATTTCTTAAAAAAAGAACGCAAGGAAATAAACCCAGATCAATAATAAATCCGAAGCTTAGATATCTAATTTGTAGCAAAATGCCAAGTCAATGCTACTGCTTTTTCCATATAGTATATGCGGATATACTAAATAGGAAAAAAATACATACTTAAATCAATACCTTCGATTGTTGAGCTATGGAAGTGAAGTATTTAAATTACTGAAAAGAAAATAAAATCTCAGGCATCTTAACATTACGTAAAAAATGGTATGGAAGTATTGACTTTTGGGACTTAAATATACTTTTGTGCATGGTAGAATGTGCAGTACAGAATCACAAAACTGTAAAATGCTGCTTAGTTTTGTATCCCCTTACTTTCGAATTTTTAGTTGACGATAGTGAAGATTTTTGAATTTTACGTGCTCTCAAAAGTTTTTGTATAAAACTTTACTATCTTCAAAGCTTTTTAATAAGTCAATGTCATTAATTAACTATAACGATAGTTAAATTGTACATGATAAATTCATTACTTCCTTGCAATATTCGAAGTTTATGGATATATAACAGCATTCACAAGAAAACTTTGAATTTCATTCTGGGTGGTACCTTTTGCTGCATTTTAGAGCATTTTGGTTATTCAAAAATGCTCGGAAGTGTGTGAATATAAAATCGATTTCCCGATGATCCTATATAGATGTACAAAGCCTCTCTCTATTTCACTCTTAATATAATTACGAAATGGAAGTTGTATATAATCATGATTTTCAAGTCACATTGCTTACAAATTAACTATTTATCAGCTTTCATAAATTCAGAAGAAAACACGACAGGTTTTTTTTCGGGGAATGGGTCCGCTTTGTGGTAAGTAAATTGCTTATTATAAATACTATTAATATAATACGTGTAGTTCTAGGCGACCATTTCCTGTATAAAATTATATGACAAGACTTTCTTTTATTTTCTCCATCGAGAAGAACCTTAATAAAACATGAACGAAACCAGTGAACTAATTTTCCTAGTTTAAAAGAAAGCTAACTTGTCAAGAGCAGATCATCCTTATTTATTTATTTATTATATACCGTTGAATTTTAACCCATAAATACGTTCATTATCAAGTTCCATAGTACCTTGTCGTATTTGATTATGGTTTTATTGCTATTTAACTACATTTTCAGTGTTATTATATGAATGGTTTACTTTAGGAACTTCATTGGTATCAGAAACATCAAAATAAGAACTTAAAAACCGTCATTAAGTTTATATTTACTTATATCGAATCACCTTTCCTCTCGATCTGCATAAGCATTTATTTAAAAGAAGTGATAATAGAAAATACAAAACTATAAAAAACCACAGCGTTATACTTTTGCATTTCAGGGCCTTCTCGATTTATATAAAAGAGGGGCAGGTTATTTTTATAAAAGGAACATATCACAAATGTGAATGTAGTAGTCTCCAAGAAATGTTTCAAGCTTATCATACGATTTATCCGTCGAATAGCCATATCTATAAGAATCACCAATAGGTATTTCTATCAGCTTTATACAGATTTCCTGAAGATACCACTATCACTTATCAAACATCTTAAAATCATTTTAATAGCTACTATCTTTAAATATTTACATATACCAACCCTGAGCATATGAAAAAGAAAATCTAGGTGTCCAAATGCAAGCATAGAAAAAGTATTACAGGAAATGATAGTGTCTTTTGAAAGGATACATGGAATCAAACATGTAAATTCGCGGTCTTTCAAAAAAGACTGGCAAAAAATTATCAACTTCTATTGGTTTGACTGTACCTCTATTTACACTCTCTCATCAAGAATTAGATATACACTCCGATATCACATTTTCTTATAATCCGTAATCTAAGCACAATACTTTACATAATATTATTCTGTCTAAAGACATCAAAAAAAGATATTTTCTTCGAAACTATTCATAGACAATAACTCCATTTTTAAAAAGGAATATATTGATTGGAGCGAAATTCGTATATTTAAAACAGGTTAGCTTTTTAATAATTGACTCTATATATATGATATTAATACATAATAATGACCCTCTTAGAGTTTGTAATTAATGCTGCGACTTTTTAAGCAAGATGTTACTATTGCTTTAGGTGCCCATATTGCTTATTATTTATTGTTCTTGGGTATATACTAAACAATTTAGAGAAAAAGCTCCTCCTCATCACGTTTCATTTCTAAAAAACTGTCCGATGATCGAGAATATTCGAATAAAGGTTAATAAAGTGTGTCTATGTACAATGTGCTATGTATTAAACTAATTAATTTCTATTGGTATAGATGTGCGAAATAAATTTTTACCACAGATTGGGCCCCTCTCTCCATTCATGGCCTCACGGTCGTAATTTATGCACTTTAATCTGCATGTTGGTAAACTTAAAGACGTAATATTAACACAAGTAATAAAATCAACTATCTTACGTAGCATGTATTATATATATTGTATTAAGAACATTGCCTCAATATATAAATTTTTCTATACCAACTCCGTTTGACAAGTAATAATATAAATGAAGTCTACATGGGATGCTCTTCTATTCTATAAAGGGTATATAGAATTTAGATGACCATGCTTTCCTTGCGATAATTTCCAACCTCTAACTTGAAATAGAACAAAGAAAAAGTAATCTGAGATTGCCACATGGCTTGTCTTGACAGTGACAATAAATGTCTATCGAGACAAAGGAGCTGTTACAGACAGGTTATGTTATTTACAATACAATAATAAGGAACAATTTAATGAAAAACCCTATTCAGAATTCATTTTATTGTATGATCATCCCTTGTAAAATAATACCTGATGCAAAAATAGAAAAAGAAGACGGTGGGATGCCACGTTACTAAAGGCGTTATCAATACTCACTTGTTTAAATCAAGGGTGAATCAAGATTATTGCATAAATCTCTATCAAAAATAACGGTGACCCTTTTAGGAAGCATTTCATTGTAGATAAACCCTGGAATTAAATCGTGGCATTTTGTGCACTTATTATTATGCAAGTATTGCAGGGAAACTGGCTATTTAGTGAGCACATGTTTATCAGCACTACACAGACGAAAAAAAGAACGACAATAATGAAAAGATGAAGGGCTTAAGGATGCATTACTAGGAGTATAATTTCTGGAGCAAGTCACTAGAGATTCTTTTATTCTCGGTGATAGACCATTTTGAGAAATGTCAATGCACCATAATTAGCATCCATTTTAGGCTAAGTTAACTCGTTTATCAACATTGCCCTGATTTCTTAGTTTGAGCAAAGGCTTTTATTGTTCAAAAGACAACTTTTATTTTCTAATACAGTGCTCATGGTACCACTTTTAAAAACCTTAATCTCCACGAGGAATCTTAAATTTCATACATAGCATGCTAAAGTTGCTAATGCATTTGGCTAAATAGTGGTTATTTTATTCTAGCCATAATATAACTCAGGGAAAGAACTGCACAATAAAAGTACATAAAATGATTCATCGTCGTGTTATTATTTTAAAATAGATACGCCATCATATAATAGAAAACAAGTTCTGATAAACGAGCAAAATACTAGTATTATTTTGTTTAAAAATAAAATAGGAATCGCCATTTTCAAAAAATCACTATGAGTAGATCCGTTTCATCTAATGCGACTTTAATTTAAAATAATAGTCATAGTCTTGTGCTACTAGTGGATCGAGTGGAACTCATCGATATAATTTAATAAAACATTAAAGTTTACCATGCTTTATCACCAAGTCTATTGCATGAAAGGTTGATAAGGACTCAATCATTTCATTATTATAGTACTCCCCCAAACGCTTAGAATTTTTATTGTGTCAATAAAATTAAACATTTTATTGAAAGGAGAAAAAAAATCAAACCCTTTCAAGAAAGCAAGAAAGCACAAAATACATTCAAAAAGAGCGTTTTAAGCAAATTTCTACACACACACACACACACACACACACACACGCACATATATATATATATTCATTTTGTGAAAGTGTTTTGATAGACATGAAAAGTACGTAGTCTATTTTTTTTTTGACAGATATACAGACTTTACTGTTAAAAACGAATAACTACTATGTTTAATGAAATCTCCAAGTTCTTTACAATTATTTTGTAAGAAGCACGAATTTATGTCAATAAACTCACGACATAACTATAAGAGGAAATTCTTTTCTTCACAAATATTGAAAAAAGAATACACATAACCTTACTCAAAGCAAAAATATACTTGTGATTCTATTACTAATAGATAAAACTAGCTATACCTAAAAATAATGTGCCTGATAAGCTCACCTCATTCATAAATATAACTCCTGTTTACGATTCCTCATTTGATGGGAAAGTATGAAAAGATACTTCCTAAATGCTAGTCAATAAAAGGGGTTGCAATGCAAAACAAAAACGAAGAAAGTTCTTTTGAACGATAAGTATAAAGTAATAAGGAGTCTTATGGCTCTATAATATTGGTATTGACGCCAGACATTTTCGTTTCCCCTTACATGTTTCTTATTATAATTTATTTATATTCTACTGCAAAAATCAAGGGATAAAATGAACCAGAAAACCTGTTACACGCCTATTATTGGTACTACAGTACAATCAAAGTTTTGTTTTTTTATTTCCGGAGATATACCATATAGGGAAAGGTATAGAAAAATAAGCTTTCGAGAAAGACTTGAATATGTATGTCTCCCTAAATCTCATGACCAAGATGAATGTATCCTTCATCAGCGGCACTTTCAATGAATTTGCGGTTAAATAAAGTAAATAAAAGAGAACTTCAAAAATAATAACAATTACCATTATTATTTGGAATTAAATTTAGGTCAAAAGTGAAAAAGAGACCAGGAAAAAGTAAGTGTGGAACGGATATGGTAATTATGTGAAGACGATAGAGTTTATTTTAAAAAAGGAGCCAGCATAATGGGTGAGTTTCTATAAAAGGTCAAAAATCGGCTTTCTTGGCGCTAGTAAAACAGATGGCTGAATGTCCCTGGGGTCTAGAAAGTTGGACAAAAAAAGAAAGAATATATCTAAAAATGAATTTAATACATTTCAAGAAATTAATTTTGAATTCGATTTGGATCGAAATGCATGAATTATAAAAAACACCAAACATACATACACAAATACAAGCGCTTTATACCGCTTTTAAATATTATATAATGTAATTGTTGTGGTTATTGACTCTCCAGATAATACCATAAATAGAGTACGATTAACTTGAAAACGCATTTACTCTATGTCAATTGACTTTAAGGCAAGTCATGTAAACTTTTCAAAAGAAAAAAACATCGACTGTCTGTGTTTTTTTTCTTTCTTATCTTTGAGTATTGTTAACAGTAATTCCAGATTTCTGGTTTTTCTAACATTAGAATTGCCTTTTATGAAATTTCGATCGATTTGACATTCGTCATATTTCATCCACCTTGCCGGATTATCAGTACGAACCCGGGGATCACAATATGCAATCCTTTTCAGCTCATTTTGCAATTATTATTGACAAAAAATCATAGTTAAGATTTTAGTTATACCCCAGCTATGAAGATCTTTACCTTTTGGGTCCTGTTTAGATCCTGAAATAAAAAGATGTGATATATTTAGCAGCGATAATATAGAATGAGGGTTTTAAGCTTCCAATTGGCATTTAGCTTTCGATTATATATAGTATTTGAAGCTGTTATGATATATATGATAAAGCGATCGCGAAGTTTAATTTAAAACCAACCTAAAAGCATTAAACATTGAAGTAATACACTAAAATTTAGCGTGTTAAAGAATTAGCGCACTGACTTCAAAAGGGTAGGTACATGGTCAACGCTAATATTTTACCAGAGTGCTGGTCCCAAAAAATTTTATATCCTGACTATGAATATTAGATTCCAAACTATAAATATAACTCTTCGGTGGATGCTCTCCATGGAGAAAATAAGTCCAAGTAAAGGTGATTTTATTTTAAAGTTCACAGTGTGACCTCCATTTAAGCTAATCTGGAGATCTAAACTTCGATATTTGATGCCTTTATTATACCCCTGTCAAGTTGTTTTTATTCATACGGAAAAAATCAAAACCTATCGTAATAGTCTATCATATTATATTAATAAGATTTCAATTCATTTAGTCATATTCTACTACATTTTTATATGTTCCAAAGTAGAGTGAATGCCTCCAAGCATTCGTGATGTCCTGTGTCACATCACACTCCTTTGGGAACTTGATTCAATTAACTGGTAGAATTACCATTATTGAAAACCACTTGTCTCAGGAAACAGTTTGAATCGATGCACTGAGTAGTTTTTAGTCTTCAAGAAAAAATCAAAAGGTTGTGTTTTTAGTTCTAGAATATTTGTATACTCGATTTTGACATGTCAATGCTATTATAATGGTAAAGAACAATTAAGAAGTTAGTATATTTTTTTAAGCAATGGGGAAAATGGCTTTAAAATAATTGGGATTGTTGCTAGCATTAAAGTTCAAAGCTATTCATTGTTTATTCTTATTATCTATCGAAGATCGTATTTATTTTTGGATATAACGTTTGTGTTAATCAGAATATTTACTTTAATTGTTCATATTGCTTTTTCCCTCTATATATACTTTACCATTATTCCACCTCAATCTTGGTATAAAGGAAAGGAAATCCCTCAACATCAAACCAGTCATTTGAATCATTAGTTTACTAATAGTATTACATAATGAGATATCCCAAACGGTTTATTTTTAAGTTTCATTGTAAAATTAGATGTATTGCTTCATAATGAAATATATGTATTTATTTGAAATGTCTCGAATACAAGGTCAAATGACTTTTATAAATAATCAGGTTCATTCCAAATTGCTTGTTTGGTTTACTATATTCTTAAAAGTTAAACACTTTTAAGTTAAAGAAGGTACAGCCGTACAAATTTTGGAAATTAAAAGAACTTTAAAATTTTGTAGAAATCTTTTTGCAGCTGTTGCTTAATTGAATTGCATAATTATGAAATCCTTGTATTATAAAATATTTATATTAAGATTTACATTTTTAAATTGCAGGATTTTCATATTTAACTTTAATTTGAAATTTGTAGAAAATTATAAGCTTTCAAACGCCACAAATAAATATGTGTATCTATTGACAATTTAGTTACTTATAAAGTTACCAATTGTGCAATATGCAAACACTGCTTAACTTGTTATTTAAAAATTAAGACTTCAAAATGATAACATATTACTTCATGTTGTTAAATCTCACCACCTACAAATGAAGAGAGAGAAGAGCGCTTTCCTTATTTGTATTGTGATTTTTCTTGACATTAGTATAGTATGTTTTTAGTAACTATTCACAGCCTTTAACAATAAGCCTATTTTATTTCTGTCACTCAAGTCCAGTACAACGGTATAGCAAAAAATACGTTTGTTTGTATTTCAATAAATAGTGGAGGCATTATTAGGCTGTGTCACAGAATGAACTGCACAAGAAAACAAGCGTAGAACGGCATTTGATTAATAAAAAACTAATAAAATAAAAACGCATCTATTTGCATCAAGACGCCAATCAACCATTACTGAAAAAAAGAAATAAATAAATGTAGTTTTATTGGTTGACTTGGTCTATTTTTTTAAATTCGGTTATAGACCAAATATAGAAGGGTCCCTTTGACAACCTCCTCATACAAACCCAATTTTCAGAATTAATCACCTCCAAAAGTAGAATAGAAAAGAAAAATACAGGGACCGCATGGTTCTCTCCTAAAGACCATCAAAACAGTGCTCTGGCATACATGTGCCTCATTTAGTCTACTGACAAGTAATTTATTTAATTGTAATGTTCGTTTGTTTATAAACATTTAAGAAGAAAATAAAGCTTAATTTTGATTCGGCAGTTTTGTTTAATGTGCTTTATCGGAAGGAGGGGAGCATAAAAAAAATACAAACGCTGGGTTACGCCGATACACAAGATCTTTAAATAATTCTACTTCGTACCGATGATCATTTGAGATCAGAAGGTCGATCATAGAGCATCATCTATACATAACTAAACATGTTTTGTTTTGTCTCTCTGATTCATAATGAAGAACAATATTAACAATTGTTGATGTTAAGGGCTATTCTATAACAAAGAAATAGTAATTGATTATAAAATCATAAAAATAAAGCGTGAACAAAAAAAAGGTACTAGTATACATATTGGCAAAAATAAAAATAGCTTTCTTCGAATATGCAAGTCTATTAGTGTTCCTAATAGCATTTTTTTCTTTTGTTAATATTCCATTCTTTTTTGTTTAATTAATACTGGTTTTCTTCTTAATACTATAATGAAATGCAACATTGATAAATCAAATCGCTTGCGCTAAAAATATCATATCTTATTAGACTTGGGCTCATACTTATACAATTTGTATCTAATTCAGAATTTTAGAAGGAATACATAGCCAAAATAAACTTTAAAAGGTGTATTATCTCCTATTTCAACTACAGTAATCTAGTAGTACCATGAACTTTACTAAATAACAATACTTATTCTGTCGTACAACAACAATAGCTTCGATAAAATGTTTGTTTTGAAAAAAGAAGGGGAGTGGAACTTTCAAAGTCAGGAGGTAACAGTGGGCTTATCTTTTGGGAGAGATTAGGAGATTGGAGACATAGAATGAAAACAAAAGCAAAGGGAAAATTTTCAGGAGAAAAGATGGAGATATTACTTTCAAATGTGGGCAAAAGAAGATCTAATAGATTCGTCTTTCGAATTATACCTAACCTAATTTGGTCTTGAAGAGAAAGGAGATAATAGAGTAGGCTACCATTACCTTAAACGACGTGCTGTGAAATTTGATTGGCTGGACAATCACTAATGTTTTCTAATAAATACCGCTCAATTCCTAGAACTAGTTCCTCTTTTTATTATAAATATTACAGTTACAAAATAATTACTATCAATCAAACTAATTACACCATGATGCCTAAAACAACTATTACACCTCCCAGACCTTTGAACTGCTTCTTGCTTTATCGTATGGACAAGCAAAAGGAAATCTTGGAGAAGTGTGAAGGTGCCAACCATCGCGACATGTCAAAAATCATTGCAAAGTGGTGGAAAGAAGCAAGTGACGAAGAAAAGGCTCCATATAAAAAGAAGGCCAAAGAAGAAAAGAAAAAACACGCAGAACTGTAAGTAGAATTATACAGATCCATTTCTTACAGTAACTAATATGCTAATATTTTTACCCTTAGCTATCCTGATTATAAGTATTCCCCAAAAAAGAAGACCACACCAAAGCGTATCTACAAACGCAAAACCAACAGCAACTTTACCTCAAGAACGGAAGAAAACAACAGAATCATGGAGCTTATTTATGACAACTCTGAATCCTTGGAAGCAGTTTCCAAACCAGCCAAGAACAACGATTGTGCAAGAAAGGCTTCCGTTGACAATTCTGCTTATCCTGAAATCAAGATCGAACCTGTAGACTCTTCAAAATTGGCCTACGACATTCCAGAAGTTGCTTCTTCTGATTCCGAATCCCATCCCACTGATGATTCCGGCAGTCTCTTCCCAGAAAATGCATCTTCTGATTATTCGATCAGCCCTGTATTATCATGGAAGAGCTCGCCTGATCCCTGTTACTATCTTATAACACCCTTTGTCGAATCCCCTTGTTTGAGCTTCAGTACAAGGCTTCCTCTTCAATCATTCTCTTCAATGATTGACAGTGTATCTTCACATGCCACCGAATTAACAACTGGGTACTCTACTCCAAGTGCTGTCTTTTCTCCCATCAGTTACCACATTGAACCACCTATGTTCCGCTCTAACAGCCAAGAACAATTCTATTCTTCACCATCACATGAGACGTATTCAAGCGGCGTGTCTACACCTACAGATTTGACGCCCAACATCAACTATGTTTCCGACTTTAGTTTTTCTTCTGACTGTGATAGTATAAATATCCAAGGTACTGCTAATCCTACCTTCGACTCAGAGTGCTATGGTAGTATGTCATACTGCCCACCACTCGGTTTCCAGAACGAATCTATCTATTCCTTCTTAAATCCAAACCATGTACCTCAATACATCGACCCCTCCTTCATCATGAAGTATTAATTTTCTTTCTTCTCTTTTTATTGTTTCCAACATTATATCCCTTTTTTTTCTGAGAAAAAAATTATGTATTTATTTTCATATTCATTATTTACTTATTATACATTCACATTTATTACGTTTATTCATATGTTCAGTATCATCTGATTTAATTATGCTAATCGCGCGCTTATGCCTTCCCATTTTTTACACATCTTTTCATTTTCATCTTTCTTTTTTTCTCAAACATAGAAGAAAAAAACGTAATACATACACATACACATACACATACACATACACAAATAGAGCTTTTAGAATAAACATAAACTTCATTATATCACTCTTTAGAAATAAAATAATCATTATTTAATAATAACTATACATTTTTTTTTGTTTATTTATTGATTGAAGTATTAGACTGCATATGCTTGTTTACCGTGTTCCTATAAATTGCATCAAGTTAATATCTTGTTTATAAGCTAAATTATAGCCACTTACGCTAATAACACAGATGTGATCTAAATCACGGAAGTATTCATTGTAATCCAAGGCATAGCCAACAACAAATTCATCGGGAATAGAGAATCCAACATAGTCAGGAATATAGCCATTGCTTCTTGTGGTCTTCTTAATCAACAAACTGGTGACCTTGACGGACTTTGGTGAAAATGTCTCCAATTTCTTCAAGAGCTGGACCATAGTAGCACCTGTATCAATGATATCTTCAACGATCAAGATGTTCTATTATATCAAAATGTTGATATTTTTTACGTATTATTGGTCCTATGTCTTTTACTCGCTTACCTTTCCCTTGAAATCATTGCATTCTTCATCAGTCAAAGACATGGTGACACCCTCGGACTGATCGTTTTTATAGGACTTAACGCGAACGAATTCTAAGCTCAAAGGAATAGTCTTTCCATCCTTAGTTCTAAGCTTCTTGATTTGGTTAACAAGATCAGCAAAGTATTGATGTCCACCCTTCAAAATACAACAGACAACTATACGCCAAATACTTGTTAGCAAGCTAGATCATAAAATATCATAAAATGCCATGAAACACGTACCCAAAGGACCGGTGGTTTCATCAACAATCAAGCGAGCCAACTTATTGACACGGTCCTAATTTCTCCCACGTTAATATCACTACTGTACGTTTCCTTTATCCAAAACTTCTTACCATAATAACACCGTGAGGAATAAGAATAGAAGAAACATCCTTTTCATAATGAGTAGGAATCACAAAGTGATCAAGAGAATAGTGGTTCTTCTCGGTGTTCACGTCAATCCACTGGCTAGCGTTCATAGGCATTTTGTATATATTTAAATAATAATAATAAGAAGAAAAAAAATAACCGAAAAACGAAAAGCATTAATATTAATTTTTGCACCAGTGGCTTGTAGACATATGAAACTCCGTATAGACCATGAATCAAAGAAGTGTGTCAAGTAAATGATATACATTCTTTAAGTTAAGGTTTTGGAGGATTCACACCTTTGTGCTTATTCTGTTTCGAGGGAAATGTTAAATCGCTTAAACGCTTTTCTTACAGAAAAACTTTATTATGTCACGTCAATGGTAATCATATTTTACAATACAAAATATACACAGCTAGGAGAATATCGGTGATTGAATTAACTTGTTTGGTAGGAGACTGGTGAACACAGTTGATGAAAAAGAGATGCAATAGTTTACAATCATATGCACACATAATGAAAGTTTTGGTTTATAATTCATAGCTATTTTGAAGATTTTTACATTAATATTATTAACAAAAGGTAATAGTGATTCACCATTTATTTACTCATACCAAAACACATCCTAAATCCTATTTCCATTAATATTTTTTCCGTTAAATCCTTGGTATCCCTTCCCCCCTAATAATATTCATGATAATGAATATACGCCATGAAAGTTAACCACAATGGTGTTCCTGTTTATAAAAGTAACCATATGCTCTCCACCTTTTCCTCTCCTTTTAACGTGATGCATTATTTTATGATAGGAATTATGGTAATGTCATATGTTTGTGATTTATTCTATGTTAACTTTGCTCGCCGTTGCACGATCTTGTGTTCATCCCCTGTTCCTTCAAGTGCTCTTAATTACCAAACCTGTTTGTTTATTTTTACTTTTTAGAAGAAAGCTTATTTTATGTCGATGAACATATTGCATTCTTCTTAATTACGTAATAATCAAAACAAAAAAATATAATCATTTTTAAACTTAACCTGGTGTACTTTTTGCTATACCAATGTAGTGGAAAAATATGCGTGCTTTTATTTATACCCAACATATCCATTCAAGTTAAAGAGTAAGTAGTAGTTATACTTGACTTTTATAGTGATATTCCGTGTTTTAAAAATATAATCTAGTACGTTTAACACTATTCTTTCACGAAGCAATTTTCCAGGGTGCTGACTCTGTCGCACTTATTTCTTTTTTATATATATGTATTACATTATGGGACGCTAGCGAAGACCATGCAGCTGGTACAGATGGCTGAATGATTTTCAAATTGCGTTATCGTTCCCTATTTTTTTATACCGTTGCTCAATAGGTGCATTGATCTATTCTACGTCATATGCTATAAGTAAAAGTATCTAATAGTAGATACACACAGGGGATACTAAAATTATACCGGAATATAAGTAAACTAATCAAGCTTCAAGGTGAATTCAAAACTGCTTCAAGCACTTTTTGTCTTGTATAAAGTTCCTTGTTCTTCAGTGGGTGTTTTTTTTGTTTTACAATTAGTACTATATTTTACATTGGTATCGTTGCAAATAGCTCTTTAAACAAAAAAATATACATATGTTTGGTTTTTTAGGTGTAATAACAACTTGTCCTGCAGCCTAATTCTTTATATTTTTATACCGTTTATTTATTTTAATCTTTGAAAAAGCTGCAAGGGAGATATAGATAGTGCCATAAAATAGCAACTCGACGACTTCAGTCGTAGCACCTTTACCGTTTTTCAAAAAGACCGGTTTTTTTTTATTTTATTTTATTTTATTTTTTTTTTTACAATAACTGTATACGTCAAAGCATAGATTAGGAGCGCACAAGGATTGGACATACGGGTAAAACTAATTTTAATTCTATTAATCTTGTCCTCGAGCTTGAATAACGCATCTCAACAATCAACTATGAAATCTAAAGTGATACGATTAGGCTTCATGAAAAAACCGTACTCAAAGACATTT
The DNA here is from genome assembly GCA_024139415.1 of Backusella tarrabulga. NCBI lineage: Eukaryota > Fungi > Mucoromycota > Mucoromycetes > Mucorales > Backusellaceae > Backusella > Backusella tarrabulga. The sequence continues at coordinate 33,225 of VCJJ01001855.1, forward strand.
AAAAATAATATCACTACTTGAAATATTCTCTTCGTTGTAGCTGGAGGTTAGATTAATAAAGATTGAATGCAATCTATTTTAGAAATATTCACGCGCTATTATGGGATATATTGTCAAAGATGATCTCATTGTGAGCAATTGCTCATTTAATTATCAAAAAAGGAGACTTTTTAAAATAAACAAGCACTTTTTTTCTTTTTTCTTACTTCATCTTCTTTTCACTAATCTTTGTTCTAGTATAATAAACAGAGGTTTAACATACCACCATAAGAAATGTTATCTGGCATCATAAATTACTTTAATTATTTATGAGTGATGTTATTCTAAGTATACTTATAACTAATTAATTTTCTTCATAGTAAGTACTACCTACCTATCAAATAAACCTTTTATTTGTGATAATAATCAAAATAAAAGCTCATGCCGTATAGAAAAATATTTGTTTATTTACCCAGGTAAGTAAAAATGCTATATTGCTATTTCTATAATACTAACAAAAACGTATATGTTTTAGCTTTGCCTTGAAGAACTAAAAGGGCTTTTTGGTATTGCTTTTCTACAATTCTTTAATGGAAAGACAATACTCCTTCTGTCTCTTTCAACAGGTTGAAAAATAGACCACAGTGATCAACAACAATAAAATTACTTTCAAGTGGTAATTTTATACATATAAATACATCACCTAATGTGTAGAACACTAGATGATTGCTATAGCTTTTTGGGACACGGCTCTAATGTTGATATTCCATAAAGTAGTGAAAACTCCCACTAAGGTATCTTAAAGAAGGAGGCCCAAATTATGGAGTCGTATTTACTCATCAAATATTTTGAAAATGTATTTAATTATCGTCTAGTAAGTCGTATTTTCTTAAAAAAACAGAGGTACCATATATATTGAATTTCTACTTCTCGCAAATTGTCCGAAAGTCCCGCTAAATAGTCTACATCAATGCCTGTATCATATATATCTACTGGTTTACCATGAACACTATGTTCAACCTTTTGGAAGTTCCTACCATTTGTTACAATATCGCTACCTTTTTCATTCGGGCTTTTTTTATCCGTCTTTCACGATTAGTGTTTTTGGTAGGTTCAACGATTCATAACTACTACTTCCCATTTTGACCGCTAATTCTTCTTTATTTAACTTTGGTAGCCATAGCCTTTTTTAGACGTTTTTTTCCACCATCAGTTGACCAAAGTGAAATATTGCGAATGTCAATGAATAAAAACAATTTGCTAAGAACCAAGAAGGTTTCCTCGACGACGTTATCACATAATTCGAGGATTATGTATCAATTTGGTCATTAACAGCAAGCGTTGCAACAAATGCAGCAATACTGGGAAAAAAAGATATATTACAATAACTGACAATAGCAAGGCAGACCCTGATCATTCCCCTAGGTACTGTTTGTATATTTTTTATTCGTAAAATAAATAGCACTCACTTCCCCTTCCAATATAGTGACAAGGGGAATCCTCCACAAGCAGGTAAATATCAAACCAATAGCATAATATGACTTTGAAGATCATCTCCAAAACTTTATTTTACAGAAACCCATTTCCAGCCAATCAAAAGAGAAAGGTCAGTGCTAGTGACCAGTACTCAAAACACGGCTGGGTCTTGATGACGGGCAACTGACGGACAATGGCAGACAAAAACACTGAAAAGTGGGACCATCGCTCCTGTTTTCAAAGATGAAGGCTTGAGCCCTGTCTTTAAGGTAAAATAGCTTTTTTTCATTGAGGACTAATTTAATATCAAAACTGATTCATCTTTTATTTTAAGGAACTAAAAAATGGCATCGCTCCAAGGTTAGGACCATGGGCGATGTGTATTCGAAAGCAGCAACACTTCCAGGTACATCCCAAAGGGTTATATTAATCAGTTGCAATACTATTAGTATATTAAAATGAAATAAAAAAAAGCATCCTTTTGACGAATTTTTCTATTAGGATCGAAAAACTCCCAAAACATGCTATAATGGATGTCATAAAAGAAACAGAACTGTGCCACAGATTTGTGGATTCCACTTTTTCCTCCTTATTTGATGATCTCGACAACAATGTATTGTTCCGATGGACCAGTATCATCAACCAAGAGTCTTTACTCTCTGTCTCAAAAGGTTCCAACTCTTCCCAACGCCCAGATTGCTGTATCTCAGAAATGTACATTATGACTAAGGTATTCTCTTTTCAAATTATGTCGTCTCTCCAAGATTTCCAGATATACATCACCAACCGCCATTAAATACTGCAATTATTGATTGCTATAAACAAGACTTCTACGGGAGAGGTAAACCATGCCGTTTTTTCAAGAATGCATCGAAGACGTAGAGAGAAGTTAAAGAACGCTTACCCACCAAAAAAATTAATTAAAGAAAAATGCACAAGGGCAATCAGAGCAAAACTATTCCATAAGAGATGGTACTCTAGGTCCAGAAGCATGCTATAGAACCACTCTTCAGGAAAAAAGGCCAAATGCATCTTTTCCCTTGATAATTGGAAACGAATTGGCAAAGGGATCAATGGTCATACTAGAAGATTTCTAAAGCCACTGGTTCAAAGAATGATATCGATTAAAAAAGATGAGTTTTATATTGTCAGCGAGTTCAATACAACACCCAGTCACTCAGCAAGAACAGATAAGTATTAGTTTGCTCCCTCAAAAATAATGCATAAACTCCAAAATCTGAGAAACTCCATTGTCCAATAATAATACACGTGCAAACACATAAATTTGCGTGTTCTCACTATTTTTATCACAACAAGGGCACCGGTTTTACAATTATCCGCTCTTTTGTTTCCTACATTATTTATATCCACAATGGCCCAATATCTAACTGCTTTGTGGGACTACTCGGCTGAAGGCGATTTCGAATTATCCTTTAATGAAGGAGACAAGATTAAATTGCTGGAAAAGCACAATGATGACTGGTAAAGTCAATAACAATCAAGTAATATTTAAATAATACTAATATCTGTTAAACTTAGGTGGGAAGGTATATTACAATTCAATATTGAAATAAGCAGTTACTGAAATCAGCAATGAGATTAGGTGAATTAAATGATGAGATTGGCTTCTTTCCTGCAAATAGAACAGCACCTTTTCAGAATGAGACTGGTAACTAGATTAAGCCAAGAAATAAAATAACAATATTAATAGTATCAAAACTGTAGAACCAGCACCTGTAGAAGTAACTGATGCTATTCATGATAAAAGATACCGTTAAACTTATATAACATCCTCCATAGAATAGACGACCGAGTGTTCATACCCGCCAAACCAACAGTAATCCATATTTACAATCCACGCTCAGTATCAATAAAAAGCAGCAGCAACAGCAGCAGCTGCAGGAGCCAAATAACGACATATTGGTGGATATCTCAACCCAAGAAGATGGCAACAAAGTGGATAAGCATGACTTACCCAAAGGATGGAGTCATTCCTATGGTAACATAATGCCTTCTTCTTGTGAGTTTCCATATTCGATATTGACACCATTCTTAGATGAATCAGGAACAGTTTATTACTTTAATGAAGAAACCGGCGAATCACAGTGGGAAAAGCCATCGCATATGCAAAACCAACCGCAGAATGTTGATGAAATAACGGATGAATTGGTACTTGGAATTGAGAAATTGGTAACAAAAAACATCAAGGGTGAGTTTGTATTGGGTTATTTATAAATCAACTTGATCTATATAGAACTTGGAAACATTGCATCCAAGCTGGATTGGTATTCAAAGTATAATTCAGATGAAACGAGACAATACATGGAAGGAATATTATGCAGTCTTGACACATGGGTTCATTGTATTATATAAGGAAGGTCTCAATAAGACAAAGGTAATTAAAAAAGCGAAAGAGAGAGAGAGAGAGAGAGAGAGAGTAAAAGTATAAAACACATCTGTATATTACCATAGAGACCTAGTTCAATGAAATCAGTCAATGCATATGCAAGCATTGATCTTGCATCATGTGCCATCCATCCAGCAAATAAAACGGATACCAAAAAGAAATGTGTTTTTGTAATTGATACTCAGAAAAGCAGTAAATTGCTGATCCAAGTTGCAAATGAAACGCTGTTTTCAGAGTGGCTGGGTGCTATTATGAGAGAACTGATTTCAAGAAAGGAGAATCCTATAACAGATGTAAAAGTGGTTTATATATTTATAAAAAGTGGTTTGACTCAAATTCAAGTTTTTTTTTTGGTGATAGGATCCCGAATTGATCAAGTTACTAAGTTCGATACCATTAAAGACAGAGAGTGATAAACCTTGTTCTTCAACAGAGCCATCATCAGAGAAAGGTAAAAAATGATATAAAAATAGACTTACTGGGGGGCTTATGAATAACACACATGTATCTAGTTCCTCCTCCTTCTTTAACTAGATGGTTTTCACGATCCAATAGAAACAATAAACAACAGCCATTACCAATCATGACGCATGAGGTGTTTGGGGGACTACTTCAACTGGATCAGGATGGCAATATCCCGTTTATTGTGAGGACATGTGTTGAGCAGGTTGAGAAACGAGGATTGGATGCTGTTGGTATATATAGATTATCAGGTCAGGTGACTTCTGTAAACAAGTACAAAACCATGTTTAATAGTAGTAAGTTATATAATTAAGGGGGGGGGGGAAATCATTTAATAACATTTTATTAAAAACAGTGGAAGAAAAAGAGATCGACTTGAGTCAAGAACCAGACATAAACGTCATCACAGGAATACTAAAACTGTACTTCCGAGAATTAAAAAACCCCTTATTTACATTTGAATATTATGATTGGTTCATTGACGCAGCGCGTTTACCGGATTACGATGAACGTATGTTTCGATTAAAGTCGCTTGTGCAAGTGCTTCCCGTCGCCAACTACAAGTGCCTTGAGTTTCTAGCAAGACATCTGGAGAGGGTCCAAGCTCAGAGCCATGTGAATAAAATGGAGGCCTCTAACCTGGCGCTCATCTTTTCTGTTGGGTTGCTAAGGCAGCAGAATGACCTGTCGTCCATTATGAATACCGATCATCAGAGCAAAGTGGTGGAGACGGTGATTCAGCATGTGGATTGGTTTTTTGATACAGACAATTCAACGGATGAGGAAAGTAGTGGTTCTTCTGATGTTAAGAGAGGAGAGAATGAAATTGATGTTGAAAATCATACCCAATAATAAATGTCGATCCCTTTTTATTTATTAATTGTGTAATTATGTAAAATACTGATCTAATGCTATCAATGAAAAAAAGGGGGAGTGCTATATTATGGATAATGATGAGAAACAAGTATTATTGAATGAGCTTATTTTATCAAGGTCATATCTGTGACATTGTCTTGAACTGAGAAATAAAATTCTTCTCGACGCGATTACTTTTTTTTTTACAGCCCATCTTGTATATTTTTGAAAAACTACTTCATGTACATACATGAGTTCTTAAATTACAGTTACATTAAAAGCAATGGAGAATAAATGTATATACTGTTTATAACCGTGTCCATACGAAGCAGCAAAAACATATACGAGTTATGCTCTACAAGGTAATGTTTCTGTTGTAAATGCATATCCGTTACGATTTGTGTTACTTTTTAACGAATGTGGTCAATGCATATACAACTGAGCTTAAATATTTCATTTGGCATTATCAAATCAATGAACATTCAAAGTGGAAGAGGGCACTCCCTTTGTACAAGACTTTGAGTGATCCAAGTCAACGTGTTTTACCTACTTGATTGATATGAGCTGAAAGATATATTATAAAAAAAGTGAGCTGTAGAGCCGATGAAAGAGACCGAGACGCTTATTCAAAAAAAAAGAGCTAGTAGTACTACAATCAACAAACGTAAATTATTGACATGTGTTTTTTGGTCTTTTGATATCAATGTATATATTTCAAAAGAGCTATTGTCTCTTATGGAATGAAAAAAAATTTTTTTTCTCTATTGTTTACCAATTCATTAAATATGGATATGAGTTCATTTTATTCCATATTTATGCATCCAAAAACAAATCCCATTGTGAAGCAAAACGAAATGTTTCACCACCATTTTGCTAACAGAATGAATGATCTGGTGGAAATAACGCAATCATATGAATTCTCTAAATGACGTGCACAATAAGACATTATATCATTTGTTTTCCATCGGCCAACATTATTCTTTTGGGGATAACAACAAACAAGACTCCTTAACGAAACCCATGACTTTTTTTAATACACAAAAAATTTTCCACTTCAAAGCCACTCATATATTTCTTCTAGATTTCTGTACAACAATATCCCCCTGAGAAAATACTGGGTGAGAATTAACAAAAAGCATGTTGAAAGCATGAAGAGTTAGTTTAACGATCTGTAACAAAGCATTTTAATTTATGTATACAAGATCATCAAACAGTTTTATTCACATGTTGTGTTTAAACTTTATGACGGAATAGGATGACCCGATTGTTATATATCTATATAAAATTTTAGGAGAGAAACAAATAAACGATTGATTGTCATAATAAATACAATAAGGAGACCACTTGATTTGTTGTTGATGAAATAAATACATACATAAATGAGTTTTTTTATTATTATTAATCATTATTATTTTTAGTGTTTTTTAAATGCTGGCATGAGTAGTGTGGTTGCTTAAATAGAAACAAAAATGCTGGAGTGGGGTTCATATAGAGTTTTTTTTTGGGTGTCGACTATGTAAAAATAAAAGGGGAGTGGTAATGCAAAAAAATAAATAAAAGTGGAATACATGAAATATGAACAAAGAGTGGTATGGGGGGGCTATGTTGGCTTTTTTTTTGTGTTTTGTTGTTACTTAGTCTTCTAGTCTTGGTAATGATTCAAGACGTGAACGAAGTTCAAACAAGGTTTCTGTCCATTCTTGTTGGAAACGGTGCGATCGATCCGAATTTAAGGTTTGCATGAGATTTTTGAACTGATCTAGACAACTGTCTACCGCTTCCGTTGCTGTGATTAAATCTCCATCGTAATAAATAGATCCTTGCGATTCAATAGCATAAGCCATCTATAGAATATAAATTAGTATAACTGTGTATATATCATAATAAGAATATATATATTTACCTCATCGACTGCGGTACGATATAATTGCTGAAATTCATCAATTTGTTTATCTTCAATTTCAATCATATAATCAGTAGAGGGTCGTCGACTTTGATATGAGTTTGATGATGTGGAAGATGCAGAGGACGATCTACGACGAATACGTGGAAACCATCTATTGATAGATGTTGTGTCTGAAAAATTATTGTGACATCCGCATGAACAGCTGTGATGGTCTTTGTTGTTTGATAAAAGTGAAGAGAATAATGGAATAGATGGCATCTTTGTTTTTTCGTTAAATAGAGTGTTCTTTATTGATTTGATGTTGATTTGATGTTGATTTAATTAAATGTAAAATAAAAAGTATTAAAATTGAGATAAAGATGATGTATAAAAAAAAAGAAAAAAGAAACCAGTAAGAATAGCAAAGGTATTTATACTATTTTTTTTGTGGTCACAACAAATGTTATATATAGATTTTCACTCTCCCTCAACTTTAGGTTTTTAAGGAGGGGCTTATTTTTGGGGGACTAGGAGAGGAGCAGGAGGAGTCAAAGGTTTTGTTCCCAATACAGCTGTTCCAAATTTTTATAGTCGCAAAGTGACCCGGATTACCTTTTTGAGCAACGAAACACAAGAGGAGAGAGGGAAAGACATAGATCAGCATCATGTGACAAATCTGGTGTTTGGCTTGATGGAAGGGAGATTGTACATCTCCTTAAATAAACAATGACAAGGGGAAGAGTTATATGTGATTTTATAATGTTGTCAATATATATAGAAACTTTCTGTAATTAGTGATTCTCTTGAAAATCATGAAATTTTTAATTCGTAAACATATATAAAATGAATACAAAAATTGAATGATACGACGTGTTGATCCATTTTATTGTTCCTTTATTCATTACAAAGATAGATAAATGATAGCAGGTTCCTTTTTTTCTATTACGTTTAAAGTATAATCAAAAAGTAAACAAATAAAAAAGATTAAAAATAAGATAGGTAAATAAATAAATAAACAATAAGGCTTACTCTTGGCTCGCTTTAGATAAAAAAGTTGTTTTTGTTCTAAATATGAGGCACCTCAATATAATTGCAAATCAAAGCAGCCGCGACATAAAGGGCAAGTAAACTCAGGATATTTCGTGTTCAGTAACTGATGAATGCACTTAAAGTGGAATGAATGCGCACAAGGTGAAATGAATAATGCCTGTTTTGGAGCAATCGCGTATAAACAAATACAGCATTCATCGATTTGGATGTCGTCGTCCGGTTTTGACACGAATTCGCGAATCTTTTGAAATTTTTGAATACTGATTTTGATATTGATAATAAAATTCGTTATAAATGTAATTATATATATAACACTATAAAGAAAAGAAAACACCTTACTTGTATTGTGTTGGCTTTGAAACTTTGTTTATTTCTATTTTCATTTTCACACACTTGTGAACATCTTATAACTTTATTAGTATCTTATTTTTACAATACCTTTTTTTCTCTTTTCTCTGCATTTTGTTTTTTTTCCTTCCCTTTTTATATATATATTTACCTAGATATCCTTTATGGTAATCTATACCCAACTGCACAATATCATTATGTTTTAGCTTGGATTCGTTTGAATAAGCGTTAGTTGATGATAATCGTCTGCCGTTTAAAAAAGTACCAGATGACGATTGAGTATCCTTGATACAAACCTATGCGTTTTTGTTAATGACTCTATATAAATACATGAACGTATATTATACATCTTACATATCCTTTTTGGATCCATATCACTGCGTGATTTCTGCTTACAACTTTGCTTTTAAATGCCATAAAACAGGAAGGACCTTGATTCTCCGCAGCTCGTCCAATCTGGATGGACGACCCTTCCGAAAGTGTGAATGACGTGACTGGAAATATATATGCAGAATCAGCATCTAGATAAGGTACAAGGCGTATACTGCATGAAGTCATTGTTGGTGCTATTATTATTACTATGGATACTTATAATAAGGGCAGAGACATATAAAGAAAGAGAAAAGAAAGAGGAAGAAAGGATAATAGGATATGAGAGAATATACATAACAAACAATAATAATAATAACCTTATTTGTAAAATAGACTAAACATTCTGTATTTGATAAAATGTATAAAATGAGAGCGAGAGATGGCTTAATTGCTTGACAGCTGTGTTTCAATAATGGAGTCGCTATTTTGCGTCAACTTACAAGCCACCATTTTTTTGATATTTCGCTTCTCCGGGGCGATTAGAAATAAAAACAAACTCTGTATTTTTGGTTCCTTTATTTTATTTTCTATACAGTTTCCTTTTTTAAAAAACAAATGAGCAACAGCTTCGGAAGTCTGTTACGTAATTCACGACTTGCGACATTCGATCGCAGCATCAACCAAGTATACACAACAGGCGCCACACGCAAAGCTGTAGGCGACTGGGGTTTAAAACGCAACCTGCCCACCGTTATCCGGACCCGCTTTGTCAATATCCAGCAGCTCGACACCACTGAGCACCAAACACCATGGCAGAGCGGCGAATCACAAGTCATGTTTGTTAATCGCTGGAAGGAGAACTTTCCACAGACGTCCAGACGCCCCATCCCTCGTGCAGATCAGATTCATCACAATATTGTACAAATGACCCCTGCGCATTTCAGACGCTTCCTCAAACAGTGTGCACAGAAGGAACCTCGCTTCCAGGCCGCACTCAAGAAGAAGGGGCTTGTGCCTGAACAGGTGTTTGAGTTTTTAAATGTCAGTTTCACAGAGGGACCGGCCGAGGGTGTGGTGGGACCCACGTATTCCGAGTACAGCGGCGAAGAAGCCGGTAGTGTCGAGGGACGTATATTGAATGCCGGCCGACACGGGCACAATGTGGGCATTGGCGGTGTTGTGGCCTTCCTGCCTCGACGCAGCTCAGACAATTTGCGCCATTTGGGCGACCGCAAGGTGCGCACCTTTTATGTGGAGAGCGCCAGTTTGGATGAACAGGGTAAACCCAGTGTGGTGTTGACAGTGAATCCACCGGGCGTATCGAGCATTCCACTTGTGCTATCATTAGACGACGAGGACCAGGTCGACCACAGAATGTCAGCAGCAGACATGTTTTTGACACGACGGGAATCAATAGGCAGAGTCGAGGATAGAGTCAAGGCAAATCCGGATCATGAGAAGGTGATGAATAGAATTGCAGGTTTAATTCAAAATACCAGCACTAAAAAATAGGTGTGAATTTGCTGTATAAAAATAATAAAATTTGATATAAAGTATTAGATGCCTTTTTTGGTTTTGTATAAAATTCATGCAAAATACAAAAGGAGAGAAAGAATTGTAATTTCTTTCAAAATGTCAGAATTCTTGCCCTTGCATTCATCTCTCTCTCTCTCTCTCTCTCTCTCTCTCTCTCTCTCTCTCTCTCTCTCTCTCTCTCTCT
>VCJJ01001867.1:3030-17306 GCA_024139415.1 Backusella tarrabulga
TCTCAGTAGTCTTCACGATGTAAGTATGAGTATTCTGAATGAAGAAATGAGCCATTACTAACTTAATTATTGTATAAAGAATTACAAATGATGAATAATTGTATCTACTGAATCTACCTCTGTCCTCTTGGTGCGTTACTCTGTTGCTTTGTATCATGCTATTCTTCATCGGGAAACAATATACCTTTATGGACTTTGCTACATGGCTACCAACCACTATTTGCTCACTGCCTGAAATATACTCTGTACACATGATATATGCCCCCTTTCTCAATAATTACTATCACTTTTCTCATTTATTTGTAATGCTTTCTCAATTATTTCCCATTAATTTGTAATTTTTTCTCATTTTTTTTTTTGAAAAACACAGTATGTACAGTCTATCTCTTAAAAATAAATAGAATTAATCATATAAATATGACCTGGATCAATATATTTATGAGTGGAAGAATAAAAAAGGCACATATTTGATATCTGGATAAATAAAAAGATAACGTAAGCACAATCGTTTTTTTTTTCTGTGTATATATAAAACTTGAATGATATCATTTTAATAATATCAGCAAACAAAATAGACGTCAATTGAGTCTTATGATTTTTAATGGAGCCATTTTTTTTCTGCATTTTTTTTTCTATAAAATTGCCTATCAAGCATCCTAACCAATGATGATAACTTTCGTGTTATGAGACAAAGATATGAACGTGTTTATAATAGATACTAGTCATTTTTTGTCAGCACTCATTGAATATTATTATTTCATGCAAGACGTTTAAAATACGCCGTATTATAAAAGATCACGGAGATCACCACTCTTTGGTCTTTATCTGCATACACACACATAAACATACATAAGAAAAAAAAACTCTATCCAATACTATTGAAAAATAAATAAATAAATAAAATAAAATATTTTAAAAAGGAGAGACCTTATATAAACACTTTTTTTTATCAAGAAGAACTCTCCTTTCTTAAAATTATTCTTCTTTTTTTCCCCTCTCCTATGAACATTTTCTCTTTCCATCTCTCCTAAATTAATTGATCTCTTCTTATATTCCCCTTCCATGTTTTTCAATTCATGATATATGAATTCTTTACTTCCGTCATCCTTTTCACCACCACCATACACAAACGCAGCCACAGTGAATACAGACACAGCCAGTAGCAACACCGGTAGTACCAAACGACGTACCTACTGTTATATTTGTCGAAGCAGAGCCGCACCAACAGGAAGAGAGGTTGGACCCTATTTGATTCATGGAACACAGCCTGATCTCGTTTTAATCTGTCCATGCTTAAACAAGGCACATCCAGTCTGCTTAAAGAGCTATGGAAATGTATATATCTGTAACATCTGCAATTACATCTATCCAGTGAAGTATCATATTGGGCTTGCACAAACGGTATGTTTACTCTGCCATATTCTCAGTCTTGGATCGGTCATTGGACTCGTGTTTGGGCTATCGCAGCTTGGACGAGCACTTGACGAACTCGCACTCGGAAGTGAGATTGGCCCAAAGCTTGATGGCGATGAGACCTGGCAGGATCATGAGATGCTCCAAATTGTGGAATGGTTGAATCTCGTTCATTTCGCAACAGGTGTTGCGGGAGAGGCATTGTTGGGACTTGTTTATATTGTCGGTGTGTGCCTGGTCATTGGTTTGGATCGAACGCTCTTTATGATTTCAAATATACTCTATGTAAACCTGGAGAAGCACAAGTGGTGGGCGTCAGATGTGGCTTACATGCTTTATGTCTGCCTGTGTTTGCTTATTTTGGGTCTTACGCTTGGAACGTATTTATTGTTCTTTTCGTGGATTTGGGCAAGTCTACTACATCCAATAAGAAAAAGGATACTAAATATAAAGCCATCCAACAACGACATTGTCACTACTACTACCCATAATAATGCTAATGTAAATCCATCATCACCTGTCTAAAAATAAAATAGTGCATAGATCCATTCCTTAAGATAATAAAACAACCAAACAAGATTATCTCTACTTTTTCTTCTTTTTATTTTCCCCCTTTTTTTGTATTTTTTTGCTATTCATTTTTTTTTTACTCTCTGCTAACCCCCCCTCGCTTTCCCTCGCTTTCCCCCCCTTTTCTAGAATGGTAATACTAATACTTATTTTGCATTCCAGTAAACTTTCTTTGTTTTTCTAAAAAAAATCTAGCACAAAGAGAGAGAGAGAAAACCAATTTATCAATGCTATTTAAATGAAACATGTTCACGCCCTTTCGTCAAGATAGGAAACTACGTAGTTCTTATATATTTCTAGCACAAAGCGAAGCATAGTATTTTATCACTAAATCATTTAGAAACAACGAGAGAAAGATTCATGCAAATCGATTTTCTCACATAAATAATCACTTAATCCTCCTCCCTTTCTATCTCCCTTTCTCTCCATTCATACTTTATAATGGGAAAGAAGAAAGTATTAAAGAAAAGTAAGAAGCATCTCGAGACATCGGAAGATGATGATAGTTGGACAACCGAAATCAAACACCGCCGAAGATTCTCGTTTGACGAGCTTCAATTGTTGGAGAGTTTCTTCTATAATAACCCATGTCCCACGCAGGATAACATCCAAGACATTGCACACCAACTAAAAACACCTCGAAAGAACATCACTACCTGGTTTCAAAACCGAAGAGCCAAAAACAAGAGAAAGGAAAAGGACTTGATGTCACAAAATGCTCGATTAAATTATCCATGGTTTGACCCATCATTTGCAATGAACCCGTTTATGCAGCAACAGCAGCAGCAGCAGCAGCTACTGTTCCAGCCTTATAATGGTAAAACAATTCTCTTTATAGATGGAGGCTGTAATATATTAATTATTTATTTATTTAGTAAAAAATACATGTTGGTATCATACACCTCAACTCTATGTCAACCCTAATGATTTGATATTGGATCATCCATCATCTTCTTCATCACTCTCTAATAATGAACTGGAAGAACAAATGGCGTCCAATCAAGAGCATAACATGTATTACTTTCCAATGTTTTCAAATACTAATAACTGAATAAAAAGTCTTTTCTTAATTTCTTTTTATTATTATTTTGAAAGAACCAGCTTTTTATCCATTATTTATTTATTCTTTGAAGAAGAACGTCGTTCTCGATTAAATTTTGGCTTTGTAAAATGGGTTGATGGTTCCTGTGCAGTGATGATTCCACATGGCTGAGGGTGATAATAATAATAATGAGAAGTAGGGGTTGAATGATTTTGGTACACAAAAGTACCGTTATTATTAGCTGCTATTATTGGTTGGGTGATGACAGGCACGTAATAGGCATATACCTGTTGTAGCTGGGGTGGTGGTGGGGTTTGATATGCTTGTGGTAATGGAGGAATTGGAGGTATGGGTGATTTTTCATTGTTGTAACAAGAGGTAGTATAAAAATGCCGACTTAACGTCGAGTGTCTAAGCAACAGCAATTGTTGATAAAATTCCTGCTCTGAACGTCGCTGATGTTGCTTTGGTTCGTGAAACTTGACAATAATATTATATTGCTGGTCGTTGTATAATCCAATCATGGCCTTTGCAGCTTCGATGGGGTGACTAAAGCTAACAAACCCAAAGTTCTTTAATCCTTCACTGTTCGCTTCTACGACTTTTGCACTGATGATACGTCCGAATGGTTTGAATAAATTAAATAAATCAATGCTGGTCATATCGGTGTCTAATCCCTTTATGTAAAGGTTGCAAAGATCCATCGTGGGCTTGATTTCAAATACTGGATATTTCAAGCTACTTAAGGGTCGTGTTGAAGGTGAGTAATGATAGGATCGAAAACTGGCAGGTGTGGCTGCTGAGCTTGTGTGGTTAACAGTGGATGGCTATTATAATGTATGTTAGGCAAAAAAAAAATCAAATCATATCCCTTCATCTTTTTAAGTGCCACAAGAGTTTAATTTCTTGTGTATGTGTATACACGCATATGCTTGTGTGCAAAATAAAATAAAATAGAATAAAATAAAATAACAAAAAGAAACTTTACCTCACTCATTGACTTGGTTGGGTTTTTAAGTTTTAAATTGGCAGGTCTTTTCTTTTTTGTCTGTGTCTTGTATGTCATTGCCGCGCTAACAGCCCTAATTCATTGCAAACGATCCAAATGTAATAAGTCAGCATAAACAATAAAGTAACATGCACACACACACACACACACACACACACACACAAACACAAATAATATCATAATACAATTATACATATTTAACCTACATTTTAATGTCCGGGAACCCAGGGAAACATGTGCCATCCTATTCAAAGTGAGAGAGGTTTAGGTACTATAACAGCAAGAATATGTTTTTGTTATTACCAATTCGTTGACGGCTTTATCGCAATTCTTGAAAGAATAATATTGTACTATTGCGGTATCATTTGTCAGCACCTGACATTTATGAATTGGCCCATATTTTCGAAACACATTATACAGGTCCACTGCAAGCTTCTCAAACGAGGAAGGTATATGTTTAACATAGCATGTATAAAGATCTTTTGTATAGCGCATCACTGACAATGAATTGTATTCAAGTTCAAGCTGATCATGATGAAACAAAGCAAATAGCATTTCAGCTTGAAAATAAAAATAAATAAATAAAAAGAGTTAATATATTTATTTATTCAATTGAGAATCTCTCTCTATGTACCATCTTCTATTTTGGTAAAGAACAAACTTCCAATGATTTCCATGTCTTCGTTCTTCAATGGCATTGATTCTTGTTCGTCTTGGTGTGTATTGTCATCCTCCAATAGTTTTACTCTATTTAATTTAATTGTTACCACGGCAACTAATCATTATGCAAAAAAAAAAAAAAATCACAATTATATAATGAAAAAAACTTACTCACTAGGATGAAAAGGCTGGAATATTTGCTGTAACTGATTTAGATCGAAGTCGATATCTTCATGCTTTCGAATATAAACCGTATTGGCATTGAATTTTGCTTGCATGTGAGGTTAAAAAGGTAAGTTTTGGAAAGAGAATAATACGAGAGGGAGAGAAAAGAGAGGAGAAAGGTGTAGCAAAGAAAAAGAAAAAAGAAAGAAAGAAATAAAAAAAAAAAAAAGGTGTTGAAGTTCTCAAAATAAACATGGTACAATTTTTATGTCTTTACCGTTTTCATGTTCTCGTGTTGTGTGACAAGCTCATACTCAATATATATTAAAGAGAACAAAGCTGATCCTCATTCATATGCTATGAAACTAAGATATAAAAAGCTATAATTGATGATCCTCATTCATATACCACGTCTTTCTCTCTTTTCTTGTTTTGTTGGTGTTTTTTTTTCCCTTTCCCACTTGTCTTTTTTCTCTTAACCTTTTCCTTAAACTGGGTGTGTGTGCACATATAGCTTTTTGTGAATGGAAGTGGAGTGTGTGTGACCGTCCAAAAGTAAAATGATTACTATTTTAAAACAGCGCCATTTCATTTGTTTTGGTTTTTTTGCGTGGTGTGCTTTTTCGTTTACAAGTCCCGATAAATAGATAATATTCGTACCTTCTTTCATCTAAATTCTTCGCGCGTAAAATGAGTCGTCCTAGGTTCTTTACAACAAACAAAAGAGGTAATTCTATAAAAACAACGTCTTTTTACTTTAAAGAGAAAGAGTTAAAATATGGAGAAAAAAAGAAAAAGAAAAACTACATGCTGTGCGGTAGTTTTACAAGTATAAGAATCTTGGCATCATTAAGATAAAGTTTATAGGTGAAAACTACGAATTAAAATCCGAATTAAACAGCGAATATCGCCATCATAGAAAAGATGCGGTCAAAAAAGTCATTGCTAACATGACAGTTGGTAAAGATGTCAGCGGTCTTTTCCCGGATGTGCTCAAGAACATGCAGACCGAAGATCTCGAGTTGAAAAAGCTGGTCTATCTTTACTTGATGAATTACGCTAAAACACAACCGGAACTAGTTATTTTGGCTGTAAACACATTTGTCAAGGTAAGCAAAGCAAGAAAATGCAGTGGAAGAAGGCAAACTCACTGCCTTGTATATTAGGACTCTGATGATCCAAACCCTTTAATCAGGGCACTCTCTATTCGTACCATGGGTTGTTTAAGAGTCGATAAGATTATTGATTATTTGACAGAGCCACTTCGTAAATGTCTTAGGGTTAGGATTAGCACGCCCAAATAGAGATGAAGAAGGATATTGATGTATTTCTCTCTTTCTAGGATGAAAACCCTTATGTTAGAAAGACAGCAGCTGTATGCGTCGCCAAACTATACGACTTAAACCCAGAATTGGCGGTGGAGCAAGACTTTGTCAACATCGTCAAGGATATGGTTTCCGATGTCAATCCAATGGTGGTTGCTAATGCTGTCATTGCCTTGTCTGACATCCAGGACAACACGCCCGGAAAGGAAATCTTTGCCATTAGCAGCGAAACTTTGAATAAGCTTTTGCACGCATTAAACGAGTGCACAGAGTAAGTGTTTTCATACCTTATTTACACTATCGTTATTAACCGGCGAATTGTAGGTGGGGTCAAATCACCATTTTGACAGCTATTGCTGATTATAAGGTCTCTGGCGGAAAGGAGGCTGAGAGCATCTGTGATAGAGTCATGCCTAGATTGCAGCACGCTAACGGAGCTGTGGTTTTGTCCGCTATCAAGGTATTGATGATTAACATGAGATATATCAAGGAAGAAGCCTTTGTCAAGACAATGTGTCGCAAGATGGCACCTCCATTGGGTAATGTATATAGAACAGTGTGTGTGTTTACCATACTAATGCGCTCCTTTTATTTAGTTACTTTGCTTTCTAGTCCTCCTGAAGTTCAATATATTGCCTTGCGTAATATCAGTCTTATTCTCCAAAAGAGACCCGAGGTATTGAGTAATGAAGTACGTGTGTTCTTCTGTAAATACAACGATCCACCTTATGTCAAACTGGAGAAGCTTGAGATTATGATCAAGTTGTGTAATGATCGCAACGTGGACCAGCTTTTAAGTGAACTTAAAGAGTAAGTGTATGCCATTTCTAGTAATGATCAGGATACTAATATCAACGATTTGTTTAGATACGCCAATGAAGTGGATGTAGACTTTGTCCGTAAATCAGTTCACGCTATTGGACGCTGTGCTATCAAGATTGAAGAAGCTGCTGAACGCTGTATCAATGTATTGTTGGATTTAATCAACACAGGTGTAAGTTATGTCGTCCAGGAAGCGGTTGTTGTGATCAAGGATATCTTTAGAAAGTATCCTCGCAAGTATGAAGGCATCATCCCTACTTTATGTGAGAATTTGGAGGCCCTTGATGAGCCGGAGGCAAAAGGCTCGTTGATTTGGATTATTGGTGAATATGCCGAACGTATCGACAATGCCGATGACCTTATCAACATCTTTTTGGATAACTTTAAGGAAGAGAACTCACAGGTATATTGAAAGAACGGGAAATAGAAGAAAAAGAGCTGGTTCTTATACCATTTGTGTAGGTTCAATTACAACTCTTGACTGCAACTGTTAAATTGTTCTTGAAGAAGCCAAATGAAAATCAAGATCTCGTCCAACGCATTCTTCAAACTGCCACCACTGAATGTGACAATGCTGATATTCGTGATAGAGCTTACGTCTATTGGCGTCTTTTGTCTACTGATCCCCAAGCTGCAAAGGTAATTAAGGAGAGAAAAGTAGTGGAAATTAAAAAATGATGATGATATTGACACATGGGATCACAGGCTGTTGTTCTCTCTGAGAAGCCTCCAATCGCAGGTGAAGTGGATGCTATCTCAACTGCATTACTTGACTCATTGTTATATGACATTGGATCACTTGCCTCTGTTTACCACAAGCCTGCCGAGACATTCATCGCCGGCAAGAAGTTTGGTGCTGACAGTGTCAACAAGTCCTTGTCTGAGTAAGTTTTCGTCACATTACAAACCAAACAAAGGAGGACCTATTAACACGATTTTATAAATAGGAATGCAGATGATGAGGATATCAACGCTCCTCCACGTCAAATACAAGAAGCCATCAAGAACAATGATATTGGTAACTTGCTTGATCTTGATTGGGATGAACCATCGGCAGAAACCCCCATTTCTCCTATCCTTCAAGACCAAGGCGGTGGCAGCAGCTCATTTAGTGACTTACTTTCTATTGGATCAGAAATGCCACAACAGAATACAACACCAAACACAACATCAGCACCTCGTAGTAGTAACAATGTAGATGATATTATGAGCTTATTCAACTCGAGTGCTCCTTCTCAACCACCACAGCAGCAGCAGCAGATGGTACCACAAAGCAATAGTTTTGCAAACAATAATATAACAACTGATTTTACAAATGACCTATTTGGTGATGCCTTTACCACTAATACAAATACTCAGCAGCAGCAACAGCCAAAGCCAGCAAATTCTGCTCCTGCTAAAGATCCTTTTGCTGATCTCTTCTAAAAAATGAGAGATGAAAAAAGATATAAATATTGTTTTCTTACATCAAACAAATAAATGATTTATTTTTTACCTATTTCTATTACCCATTGTTCTTTAGAAAATAGGAAAAATTCTCACAGTCGAGCTTTTTTTTGTGGAGAAGAAGCACTTTTTTGTACCGTGTATTTCGCACATGTCTTTTGTACACAAAATATTTTCAATTTTGGTCATACAAACAAAAATAGGCACTTGAATGTCATATTTTTCCATTACAAAAAGAGTATCTATTTGTGTCACTTGTTAACTAAATGGAAAAAACATGTTTCTTGTAGATCAAAAGTACGACTTATAATAGTATTACTAAAATAATTGTGATTCGCATCGATATGAAAGGGTGCGAAAAAAAAAGAGAGAAATGATGGTTTAATAAGATTAGGGGTGGCAATGAATTCATTTTAAGAAATGATAGTAAAATTAGAAAATGATCATCCATGGTTACATCAATGAAATTGTTCGTTCCCTAACAATTCAAACGTAAGATGATGTTGAACATATCAGTAAATCAGATGGTGGTTATGATATGAGCAACAATAGATAAAAAAAATTTTTTTGTATTAATAAGAATGATGCATAAAAGAAATAACTTGGTAACATGTATTTTTTTTTTTTTACTATTTTATTTACTATACTCACTTTTTTAATCTATATATTCTTTATGAGTGCATTTAACTTTTGAGAAACAAATCATTTTTTTGAATGGAAATAGAAATAGAAATAAAAATACAAGAGTATTCTGATCCATGTACATACATATCAAGGATATTCACTGTCTCTAAATGCCAGTGAAAACAACAACAACAATCTTAATATGTACATTGCAGTTTTTCTCTCTCTTTTTTTTACCAAATGAGAACATTTTAACAGTTATAAAAGGTTTATGTTTATAAATAATGCCAGGAGGATGCATTTATTTGAGGATTCAACTAGATGTTGAGATGAAAGATGTGCATCAACTCTGCCGATCGTTTGAACGGCTTTTATGTATGCGACGGATCATCACACCGTGAGTTCAAAGAGGTTCTAGGCCTTGTGACAATGACCTTTGACATATCCATCGCATATCCTACTTCAATCACATCATCAGAATCATGAATAGATTGAAAAAGATTGAAAAAATAATTTCTGAAAAACAGAACATTTGATATTTTCTTTAAAGTCGGTATTGTTTATAGTTGTTTGTTTTGATCGACCAAAATCTTGGTGTGACCTATACACAAATATAAATGCATTTAATCAACTATAAAGCTGTCGGTTAAAAACACCTTTTTGAAAGTTATATTAATAAGCCCTATAAAACATGACATGATTTTAGTGTACATTTCTTACATAAAAAAAAGGCACCAACTTTTGATGTCTTTATAGTAATAATAACAACTTTCATCATTATTTCATTTAATATTCAAATTTCCAAATGGTTTTTACTATAATGGTGTCTTGAGATGAACCCCTACTTTTTTCACCCTGTACGCTTCGCCGCCCTTCCTCCGCCCCCCGTCTCCTACTTTTTTTGTTTAGCATCACTTGCTTCCTTCTATATTCTATATGTTTGATGTTTTTTGTTTTGTAGATACCTTATAAGTTAATAAAATGGCTCTCTATAATATGACTTTCTCGCTAAAAAGGTTGGAGACAATGAAAATACTTAAATGCAGAAAATATAATGCAAACTTAATAATGATCTGATGATAAAGATGAAGTTTTTTTTTTCGAAAGGATTATGTAATTCAACATAGAGTAACGCGGGAATTACCTTAAGCTTACAAGTTTCTTTTATCCGCCTTGACCCCTTGCTTTTTCAAGCCAGAGTGTTTCCCCCCTCATTGTGCTGCAAAATAACACATACAGAATAAAAGAACAAAAATAACAAGCTGTCAGAACTTTACAGGATAAACGGTCTGCTATCATGAGCTCTTTTCAGCCCCTTTTATTTTGTTTATCCGATGATCAGCTCCTTTTGATGTTGTATCACATTTTGTTCGTTTTATACATCATTAAATAAACTTTTCTATATGTTGCTTTGCATTTTCTCGATTTTTTTTCTGTATATAAAGAGTCCGATTTCTCTCTCTCTCTTTTTTTTTTCGTAATTACTTTATATTTCAACATATTCTATACATAAACACAATGGTTTTTATTCGATCAAGTCTTACAACCTTATTCATTGGTACTGCGTTGACTCTTTTAAATACAGTAAATGCCGGTGACCCCCATTTATCTTGTAAACCTGGATACTTTGCCCTCACCTATGACGATGGACCTTACGAATATACTGCTGAGCTTTTGAACTTACTAGCACAACATAATATTAAAGCAACTTTTTTTGTGAATGGACAAAACTTTTGGTAAATATCATTTATATATTTATATATATATGTATTTATATATTTATATATATATGTATTTATATATTACATTGCTCTATGTATCTAATTTAAATATATATATATATATACAGGAATTTAGAAGATAGTAGTGCCGATAATGAAGGTCGACGTGTACTTAAAAAGGCTTATGAAGAAGGCCACCAAATTGGAAGTCATACCTGGTCCCACAAGAGCTTGCCCTCACTTGATGATGAGACGTTTAACTCTGAAGTTTCACGAATTGAAGATGTAATTAAAGAAGTTACTGGAAAAAGGTAAACATATACATGGTATTATATTTGAACTTGTTGCTAATATTTTATATGCTCTTAGACCAACATGTAAATACAGCAGTGGATGACAACAACATACACATGTACTAACCTAACTTTCTGAACATAGGCTTGAGACCACCCTACGGAGACTATGATGACAACGTTATGACTAAACTTGAAAACAGAGGATATACTGTTGTCAATTGGAATGTCGATACCAAAGATTATGAAACCCATAACTTGGACGCGGAAAAAAGTCGCTATATTGAAGCCATTGGTGATGCATCAGGCGGTTACATTACCTTGTCTCACGACGTAAGTTGTTTAATGTAAATGTACTGGTGCCGTATATTTAACTCACTCTTTGTTTTAGGTTTATCAACAAACTACAGTTGAATTAACAAATGCTCTTATTGCCTATGTTAAGAGCAAAAACTTGAAGTTCGCTACAGTAGCTGAATGTAAATTTTCTTTTAACAAAAAAAAAAGGGGGGGAGAGGCTTTTTACTAACGTATTTTTTTATTATTATAGGTCTTGATATTCAGCCATATAGAGATTAAATCATCACTTTATTTATTCTCTAACTATTTATTTATTTATTCATTATTCATACTTGTTTTAGTAGTGCAGTAATTTTGAGCATCTTTCTCTTTCTTTACACACAAACGTAATTCTACATAAATTTCATTTTATTATAAAAATAAAAAGTCTTAAATAACATTTTCTTTATGTGTGGTATTTTCATGTGTATACCCACCCCATATCATTCCACTCATACAGAATCGGCATCTTATAGATAAGCAGACCATATAACCAGGATTATTTTAATGTTGGTTTGAGATAATTGGAATAAGATACGATACATTTGATCACATCGCTCCTTAAACAGCATGTATACGCAGAGAGGGTGTATTTAAATTCAAGATCTTCTATAGCTAGTTATTATTTAATGCATACGCTTTATTTTTATGTGATAATTAATCAAAGTTATGCTTTTGAATCTTTAAAGTGATCTCAATCAATCTCTCACTTATTTATAAAATATCACAGATGCAATTATTGTGATAAATAAACTTTTCTTTCATAATATAAATATATGCATTTAAATTATGACTAACAGAAATAATGCATTCAAAAGGGTCGAAGGTACATGTATTATTTATTAAGCTAAGATGATGTAATTATTAAACAGTAACGTGTGAACACTCTTGCATTGGAAATAAAAGTGTTCATATTCCATTCCGTACCATCGTTTGGCAGCACAATACATTGAATGATCATGAAGATGAAAGTGGTCTTTTAAATAGTAAACATGATAATTGTTGTATTCTTTATACATACATGCCCTATGTTTACCAACAGTCACCTTGATATAAGGACAAGCCGCCTGAATACTAACAAAAGAAAAACATTGATCCAGCAACAACAAAGGATGCGTCATCACATTGTACTGAAGCAGTAGCACATCTAGATTTGGAAAATAACATTTGGATAAATAGGGTGAAAGATCACCAACAATATCAGAATCATGAATCTCTAGACGCTTCAACTTGGATTGATACCATTTGTCATTCTCGTTGTCATTTTTGGAAATAAGTGATAGTTTAATAAGGAACAGATTGAGTGTTTCGAGTGATTCAGGTACTTCTTTTATGATGGTGTTTAAATCTGTCTCCATGGTCCACTCCTTTCGTGCGTTCTTCCCATAGAACATTTGAACATTAAACTTGATTTCAAGCGACTTTAATCTGTCCAGGCTTTTAAATACATGGAAGTCTATCTCCGGAACATCGATCAGCGAGAGCGATTCGATATTGCTGAACTTGGTAAACTCAATAATATTAGTGAATAGATCTTTTTCGCAGCCCAAGCCAAGCGATAATTGCTTTAAAGTTGTTGTAGCATGCTCTTTCAATTCAAAAACAATATTGGGTACGTGAAACGGTGTAGGCATGTTTAAATCAAGTAAGGCATAGTGCTGAATCATAAGTGGAATAGTTTTCTTCCATGAGCTGATAAATTTAAACCTTGGTAATGTCAAATGCTGCAAATTTGGGTATTTGGAAAGGATAAACCAGCAAAAGCCTTCTTCGTAATCCCAGTAGTCATTAGCTCCAATTATATCCAACCTTTTCATTGTATACACAAGCGTCGTTATTGGTGGGATAGGAGGCCCAGTGGGACAGCAATTATCAAGAACCAATGTTTGAAGACGAGTCGCATTTCTGTGTAAGGTATTTAGATTATTATAGTCAAAATCAAACTGCTCCATTTTTAACGTCATTAAGTATGGTGTATTTTTCAAGCATTCCATCAGTTTTTCACAAGGTTCGAAATTATAGTCACCTCTACGAAGTTCAAGTGTTGTAAGCTTTTCAAATCGACCCGTATTTAATAGTCTATAATTTTTACTAGAGTGCTTGAAATCGATTATAGTTTTGAGGTGTTGATGCCAAGTAGAAAATTGAAAAGCTTCCTCGTTGGTATATACAATAGATTCGTCTATCTCTTCCTCCGCTACCTTTACCTCATCATCATAGGTAAAAGCAACGAACTCGATTTCTGGGAATGTTTTTGCCGTTTCAAGTAGATTTTGATATCCAATAAGTGTCAAACGTCTACAAGCTGAGCCCGCCCCTTGAAGCGATTTAAGAAACGCATGATATTTATCTTTGTCTGCCATTGAAATTGTTTCCACATCTAAACCAGCTAGCAGAAGTTGTGCCCATAAGCGACAAACAAGTGTACAATCTCTTTTCTGTTGGTAGTGTAAATATTTAAAAATATTCTCAAGTAGAGGTGTTGGTAGTTTATCCATATTAAATATATATATATTTATTTATTTATTTAAAGTAGAAAAAAAAACAGGAACGAGAAGAAAATTAAAAAGAAAGAGAAAATATAAATTAATAGTTTCGAGAAACGCCACAAATAATCTTACCGGACTACACAGTCGAGGCTAAATTCCCTGTTTTCAGAATTACTTAAAAGAGACTAGTTTTTGCGCGGGCAGTCAAAAATTGAACACGAAACGAACACAAATATATAAATGGATTTTTGTAAAAAAAATGATTTTTATTAACAAATAAAGATTAGGTCAGCTCATTTGGGCTGAAATGTAGCCACTATTTTCTATTGGAAAAAATAATATATTTTGCAAACGCATA
>VCJJ01001867.1:18311-29303 GCA_024139415.1 Backusella tarrabulga
GAGAATTAAAAACTTCAGGCGCGGACCTTAAGCACTTTCACGAGCTCATCTGTAGTCAAATAATGCATTTACTACTCGACATTAGAGTTATTATTAAAATAAAAGTAAATAAAGCAAAAAGAAAACTAGGTTGTTACCTTTTCCCAAGTTGTTATAATAATCAAAGAGTACATCACTGACAAAAATAAAATAAAGTAAAAAAGAACAGGAGAGAGCAAAATCAAGCTCGATCTTGCCTGAGTTAATTTAGTTTGAGGCACACTTGTCAAAAAAAAACCTTTTTTGAACATCTCTTCATCTCAAATGTCAAATGTCAACATCACCTCCGGTACTTCACCTCAAAAAATTCTGTCAGATATGCCCTCAAGTCTTTAAAGTAGGCTCACAGTTTCCTAAAAAACTGACCGACCATCATTCTGGAGAAAAACATGTCAAAAAATTGTATGTTTATGCACAGTAAGTATTTATATATTATAACTTTAAATCCGACCCAGTTGTCTCTGGTGCTTAACAATTACATCGGAGGGGTAGGTTTTTCTCTCTCCGAATTTCCTTGTGTGGAGCTAACATCTTTCGCAGTGTAATTTGCATGATCATTTTAAATACAAATATGATACAGCACAAATAAGCATTTCTCCTGAAATAATTTAATGTCAAAAATATTACTATGTTTTTGGAAACCATTTTCTCAATAAATGCGTTATAGAGATATTCGAAACTTTGAATGTAGATAGGAATACATATTTATTTTATTATTTTCTAAAAAAAATGGGAGTTTAATATTTAGTATGTCCTCCTTTAGCGTCTATTACAGCCTGGCATCGATCTCTCATACTCAGCACCAAACGTTCTGCCAGTTCAACACTTATTTTCTCTCGCTTCTTCTTAATGACCTCCCTCAAACGATCGGTATTTTTAATAATGACCCGATCTTCCTCTATGAGTCTTTCGAGGGCCCACCAAATATGCTCGATGGGATTGAGATCGGGACTTTGAACAGGCCAGTACTCAAAACCGTTGATTTCATGCGACCTCTTCCACCAGGTCGCATATCCACCAGTATGACAGCTGGCGCAGTCTTCTTGGAAAATAAAGAGCTTATTGGTATCCTCTACCAATTTATTATACCAAGGGTAGAACTCCTGAGCCAAAGTGTTGACGTATTTCTCTTGGTCCATATTGCCATCAACAAAGACCAAAGGACCAAAACTACCTACCCGAAAATAGCTCTAAATCATCATCCCTCCACCTTTAAACTTGTGGCTTTCGACTATATGGCGTTCTTCATACCTCTCACCAACCTTTCTTAGCACGCGCTTGCGTCCTTCGCTGCCGTCAACGGTGTAGCGTGACTCATCAGACCAAACAACGCTTCTCCACTGGTCTTCGGTCCAATTCACGTGTTGCTGGGCCCAGAGAAGTCGTCTTTCCTTATGCTTGTCGGTTAAGCGTGGCCTATGGGCAGCGTAATAGGATCTAAAACCGAGATTTTGAACACATGCAATGATAGTGACCCGCGAGACTTTAAGCGAGGCTTGTTCCAAGTAAAAAAGAAGCGTATTGTAGGTGATGAATGGGTCCTCTCTAATGAGTTTTTCGACGTGTCTTTCTGCCCTTCCGGTGATTTTTTTTGGCCGTCCACCCCCTTTCGAAGGTAGGGTTGAGTCGCTTGTTTTTAGTTTCTTAATAACTGATTTGACTGTTTCGCGATTCATTCCAACGTATAGTGAAATAGCGGTCGGAGCGTGACCGGTCTTGTTCAGCCAGTAGATACCCCAGTATTCTCGATCAGTATACTTTTTATACGAACCACGGAGGTTTTCTGTTGGAATGTCGAGTTCTATGTCCATATCGATTAATAAAATTTCGAGAAAAAGAATTTTTAAAGTAAAAAAAAATGACAGATTTTATTGATTTTGAGGAGAGGGTGAAATGTTTATTTGTGTGACGATACACTGACCAATTTCTTCCAAAGAGAGTAAAAACTGGTGCTACATATATTTATAGCTTACACCTTTTTCTGGTATGACTTTTTGCACACAACGACAAACAACCCAAAATCGAGGACAAAACATGCCGGGGAAAAGTGTATGTATAATAAAAACATTAACCACTGCAAGTATTTTGAAGATGGTTTTTACAATAACATTGAATAAAGCTTCATATTTCCATTGTTGCTAAAAAGGAAAAATTTTATTTTATTTTTTTAAAAAAAGGGTATGCAAGTTGAGTTAAACAGATACTTTTGGCTTAAGATTATGGTAAACGAAAGTGACACTACAATTTAAAAAATCAAATCATGAATAAATGGTTTCTTATTTTCCTGCAAAAAGAGAAATTACCTTATGTACATGCTTATACCAATGAATGGGATATTTTAGGTTAAAATCGTTATATACAACCCATTCATGGCACATATGACATAACTCTTCCAAAACCTTTTCATCTTGATCAACCCAACGTGTTTCCAATGGTTTAGCAAGCTCCTTTCCAGAGACTGATGAAATACCATGGCAAAACTGCTTGTGTCTCCTTTTTGAAATCAGAAGAATATGAATAGCATAACATATTTGATTAAATAAAATATTGTAAATTTACCAGTATGCGCTATTTTTAAGTTGTAGCCACTTTCCAAGTTTACATGTATCGCATAAACCTTCTTTGGATTGGCCGTTGTATCTAACCCACTGTGCTGTGTATTGGTCACCCGGAAAACGAAGTTCTTGCTTTCGGGGTCTTGCATCAGGTTCATTCTTTGCAGTCTCAATGTCATGGTAAGCCATTTCGGGACAATCCTTCTCATTGACTACTTGCCCATTGTTTTGGTTGCAATTAGCTGCATACTTGAATGTTCCTTTCTTTTGTTTACCACGCATGGGTGTGTGTGTGTGTGTGTGTGTGTGTCGTACTGAGCTTGATATTGGAAGAGGTAATGTAACAGAAGAGTGTAGTAGTACTGGTGATAGTATGGTATTAGCTTTTGGGAAAACCAGCAGTGATCCTCTACTGCAATGCTTAATGTTTATCTAGAAAAGCCACTAGCCCTCAAAAAGTGACGACAACTCATCCATTTATTTAAGAAACTTGTTGTATCGTGTAACATGTTTATTTCAGGTATTATGCCAAAAACCATGCTCATAACTTGATTTTATCAACTAGAAAGCATTCCTCCTTTCTAATCTATACGCTATCCAAGTTTAGCTCAATATTTTGAAATGGTTCAACAGAATCTAATAAGAATCTACTCCAAGAACTACACTTTTATATTTCATTATTTAAAAATGATCAGCACCAATGTGATTGTGAATCAATGATTGTCGGTTTAAAGTAACAAACATATTTTTGACAAGTTTTTGATCTTTTGATGAACTTATTGTACTGTATTGCTTTTTTTCTTTTTTTTAAAAAAAAATGAACGCGTAAGAAAAAGAGGACGTGTCAAAAAAAAACACTTTATCACTCTCTGTCATCAATTGAAAAAAGATGACAATACATATGCAATTTAAATAATAAAATGCTCTATTAGGAAGCTAGTTATACCTAAAAATCAAAAAATAAATATCTCCAAACAATGGGGATGATTGTTTTGCCGTTTACATAACCTAGTCTTTCCGAGTATCAAATTTCTAATATTCTTCAAGCTTCTGCGAAGTAATATATAGTAAGCGACTGAGCACATAAATTATGATTGGTTCCTCTACTTTTTATTTTTTCGTTCTTGAAGAATAAATTGATTTTCAACAGAATGGGCATATATTTATTACAACAGGTATAGCCAAACCTCGGATCTATATTACTCCAGCCCGTGGATTTTCATATTAGGTATTCGGCGCCTCCATATCCCATTATTCAGGCGCTGCTAATCACTAATTATCCCTCTACTGTCATTTTTCATGTCTTAAACGCAAAAAGAAAGGAACAAAGGCTCCTAAAATCATTCTAATTTCGAGTCTTGACTGCAGTGCCTTTCACTCTTGTTACTGAAAACTTCATGTTAATTAACAGCAAAGTACAGCCGACTGTAAGAAACTGGTTTGAATTATCTGGGAATAAATTAGATGGAAAACCCGTTTGTATTTTTTTTCCCGATTTTTCTATTTTTAACTGAACTTTCTGATTTAATTAAAACTGATCTACATAAAAGAAAACCTCAATCTAAATTCGTATAGTTACATGTTGTTCAAGTTCTTACTCTCTTATACATTTCAAGTATTAGGTAATTAAAACCTGCTTATGTATTTGGTTTACTATTAGTAGAAGCCCTTTATTTTCTCGCTCAAATGACTGGAAGAAAAAAAGATTTCCAATGATTATACCTTTAAGGCGTCAAAAAGTTATGTAAACCAATGAAACACTAGGATGCTGCTCAGCAACATTACTGGATTACCCATCCTTATTGATTCTCGTTGTATCGAATAACATAAAGACATATTGAATTAAGATATTATCAAGTATTGTCGTATTATGCCTTGTTGTCTTCTTGCTAGTTACATTGTTCTATTATTATAGAACAGCGCTCCAACCATTTCTTTATAAATCAACAATACATAGAAAAACAGAAAAAAGTGACATGTGGCCAAAGAAAAATGTTGATTCTTGTGAAACAAAAAACATTTTTGTGAATCAATATGGGGAATTGGCCATGGAAAAAAGAGAATGAAAAAGAAATTAGGTCCCAACAGCTCTCCTCCACACAATAAAAGGTCAGATCATTACATTGTCAGTTAATGTTAAGTGCATTAAAACAATAGATCAACATGGTCTCTTTTTTTTTAAATTGACTAAAAAAATGTAATCCTTACTAATGAACTGCTCTTCAAGAAGAAAATGGAACGAATTTTAGGTTGATAATCATTTCTGATTATCGATAAAAAGAAACAGATATCAGAGAACACTTGCCCTTACTCTTTTCCTTTGTCGTTTATTCATTTTATTCATCTTTAAATATGGTAATAATTTGTCAAGGATAAAGCAAAGCCGACATGATAAAACTGGTTTATATCCTGTTATTGATTTAACAAGGGTGTTGAATTTGACAAATATATAAATTATCTTATCAAGAATGCCACATACCTTATTTTAAAATTGGCTTTTGTATTAAAATGTAAAAGTACATGATGTTTTTTGCGATACCAAGGGAAAAAGAAAGAAAGAAAATTTCTTTTCCAGATCTTTTTTTAAAAAAAAAAGAACGAAAAAAGACACTTAAATCTTCATCGTTCCTATTAAAAAGAAAATTTTCATAACTCAACACGTTCCTTTACAAGTCAGAAGAAAAGAATCTATGTTGTATTTAAACCATATTATAATTACAATATATATAAAAAAAATGGGGTTATTTTCGTTTCAAGTATTTTATTATAAATTCGATTTTTCCATTAAAAAGAAGGTTTTTTATCAGGATAGTCCGATGAATTATCATTCGAAAATTTGGACTTAATTTAGGTTTCAGAAAGCATGCACCCTCATTTTATAAAAACAGGGCAAGCCTACCAACAACCCTTTTTTTTTTAATGACAATATAGAATTCTGTTTTATATTTAATTTACCCTTTTCTTTTTATTCCCTCTTCTCTCTTCTCCCGCTTCTCTATTCACAAATGAACGGGTTAAAACATAACCGCTCATCGCTTTACTCATTGATAGAAATGGTTTCTTGGCCTGACATTTCACTAAAACAAGTACTTAAAGATCCAGTCCTTTTACAATCATTCGAAAAATACCTTATCGATAATTGGTCGCAAGAGAATCTGTTATTCATCGAAGCTGTATATCAATTAAAGCACATCGATAACGACCCAAAAGAAATACGATTTGCACTTATGAGGTACCATCAATTGATTGACAGATTTAAAACCCTTATCCATTACTATCATTTCCGTTATTAGAATTTACAATACGTTTATCGCTATTGGAGCACCATTAGAACTAAATGTGGAAACACAACACAGTGTCAAGCAAAAATTAAATGATATCGAAGACATAGAAATCACTAAAAAAGATGCGATAAATATTATCAAAGAGACAGAAGATGAAATACTTATAATTTTGGTACTTGAGACATTCACCATTGCATTAAAAATCTACCAATATTCTTATTTTTATCATTATCATTTAGAAAGGAAAACTACTGGACTTTCTTAGAACGCCAAATGCACCACATAGGTAGCATTCTTATGATTTGAAAGCTTACGTAATGCAACCCATTCATTCCTTATCTCTTTTTTATTTTCACAGTACAAAACAGTCTCATTTATATCGAGAACCTTCAACGCATCAAAAGCGGGTGGTCATCATTGGCGGAGGCTTTACAGTAAGAACCACACACAATCCATTTTTTTGAGAGAAAAAAAAATAGGCTGATGATAGAATCCTTTCTTTTTTAGGGATTTATGGTTGCTTCAATATTAGATCCTATGCCATTATTTCATGTTACTTTAATCGATACAAAAGGTTATATTTGATCCACCCCGGAAAAATAATCAAAACTAATTTAAAAGATATCCTGTAGATTCATTTGAATATACACCTGGAATCGTAACTAAAGTTATGAACCCTGATAATCCAGAATCATTAAGATTTAAGCACGAACTTTATATAAGGAACGGAAGAGTGGTTATAGGATACGCCGAAGAGATATTGGATGATGTCCGTTGCGTTAGAATTAACGGAGAAGATGTAAATACAATATACATATCTTCTTTCCTAATTAATATTAACTTTATGTAAAAAAAAATCATGTTAGATTCACTTTGACTATCTCGTGTTGTCTGTAGGAAGTTCATATTCAGGTCAATTAAAATCAAGTGACGCATCGGCCATTTATAGAGCGTCTGGGTTAACAAATTTATCGGCTGATATTTATAAAGCACAGAAAGTTCTTATTATTGGTAAGCTAATTTTGCTATTGTCAAGAGACAAGTTAACTGAACCTCTTTTTAATAGGCGGTGGTCTAGTAGGTTGCGAACTAGCAGCTGCTATCGGTCAAAAGAAATTTCCAGGCTCCTATCCCAAAAAGAAAGTGATTTTGGCCCAATCGCTTCCCATCATTATACCCAGAGGCACCAACAAACAGCGTAGAAAAGCAGAAGCCTATCTAAGTGGTCTTGGTGTCGAGATCATTAAAAATGAAACCATTAAGGCAGTTGATGAAGAAATCGGTGACCTCTATCAGGGAACTAGTGGTTCTTATTACTCCAAGAAAGAATATTGCATAATGCTGGCCACCGGTGCAAAAGTCAATACAGATTTCATTCGACAGAATCGCTATACATCTAGCTGGTTGGATGAAAATGGACTTATTAAAGTGAAGCCCACTCTACAATTAGACCATGACAGATATTGCAACCGTATTTTTGCTGGCGGTGATGCTACTAATGTGGTGGAAGAGAAAACCGCTTATGCTGCTACCATTGCCGGTGTCTGTATCGCAAGGAATATATGTCGTTTGGAGAAGGGAAAGCGTCCACATGATCAAGGCACAAGGGGACTTCTACTTCCTCCAGCAACGCCATTACACGGTATTAGTTCCCAAGGTGGTATCGGAAAACGTATGTATTTTTTTAGTTCTTTAATACACGGTTGAAAGTTGACGCTATATTAATTAGGACCATTATCTTCTTTAGAAAAAAGGCTGTCCATCTTGAATCCAAAATGGGGAATACTCAAACTATTTAATGAAAAAGAATTTTTTAAAATCGTACAAACCAAGGGCCGCCGTAGTAACCACTTTCTTGGTAAATTACCAAAGCCGTTATCGATCAAAGTCGCCCCAAGTGAAGAAGATGAAACGCGATTAAGAAGAATCCTTTCGTCATTTTCAAGTTCATCAAAAGACCTACTTCCATCTCATACTCATAGCTCAAACTCAACGGAGGTCGGGTTAGCTTATCTCGACCATAATCAAGTGTATTGATTGCTATTATTATTATTATTACCATTAATATTCTACGATTACTTATTTATTACCATGACTTTAGTACATATAAAACAACCTTTATAATAGCTTTATTTTTAGTATTTATAATATGGAGATTAAGAAAAAGATAATTAATTATATTCCTGCTTGACATATTCCTCAGGCTTGACATATTCCTCCTGCTTGATATATTCCTCGGGTTTGGCAAAATCATCTTGCTGGCGATAATCCTGCGGTGGTTGGCGCTCATGGCGATAATCCCTGTCTCTTGATCTTCTCCTTTCACTATCCTCGCGACGCATCTCCTCCCTACGCTTTTCTCGAATGTCTAATCGCTGCCCTTCATACAATTCCCGTCGTAATGGACGTGACGGATGTTTTAAATGCATAAAGTTACAGAATCCACCACGATTACACTCTGATATTTCGTGCTGTCGACAGCACGCTTCTCGGAAGTCCGTAACTGGAGATAATTCTGCGTATAGAGGTCGTCCTAACATTTATATAATTATTATATTAAGCGTTTCCTCTTTTCTTTTCTTGTACTTGTATTTTATTTACCTGCGTAGAACCTATTATTTAAATTAGTCACTGCATTACCCGCCGATTCTTCTAATCGATACTGACAATAGACATTTCCAACCAAATGATCTCCAACATTGTCACAAACAACCATTTCCTCCACTTCACCAAATTTAGCAAGCTCCATAAAGACATCCTCGTAGAACAAATCAAAGTCATCCTGAAGTTGATCTTCCGACATGTGCACATTGGGATCATGGGCTGGATTCTTGTACATGTTTGCGATCAATAAAGTTTGTGAAAAGGTTGGTTTGACGTGTTTTCTGGAACAGCGATCACCATGACGGCATGCACCAATCTATCCAAATAACAGTTAGCATGCCTTTAAAAAATAAGAGAGAAAGAGAAGGCTTACCTTGAAATAAAAAGAACAGTTTACTCTAATTTAACAAGTGAGTGAATAAGCAGATGAGTATTAATCACAACAAATAAAAAATAAAAAAATAAAAAAAGCTATCAGATGAACTTACTTGTCCTTTTCTGTACCATAAATACTTGCAAGATATTCAGCCATTGTTTATTATACAACAAGATCTTTTAGTATTTCTTTAAAAACAAAAAGAAGAGTACGTTCCAAATGAAAGTTTTTTTTTTATACGTTCTGTCTCTATC
This sequence comes from Backusella tarrabulga, assembly GCA_024139415.1. Lineage (NCBI taxonomy): Eukaryota > Fungi > Mucoromycota > Mucoromycetes > Mucorales > Backusellaceae > Backusella > Backusella tarrabulga. The sequence continues at coordinate 27,424 of VCJJ01001867.1, forward strand.
CTTGCCATTAGTCAAAGTGATGGATCACGTGGTGTGACTGTTTGGAGCCAACCTTCGAGAAAGTGATCGAACATGCGCTATCTATGGAAAAGCAATTGAACGAAAGAGAACAAGGATCGATTGAGGTATAAGTGGCTTGCACCAGTCAAGCCAATGTACTGGTTGTTTTGAAACGGGAGAGAAAGAGACACACGCCTCATACTTTGAGAAACGTCGTATTAATAAAGTCGTAACTCAATCACTATGGAGAAATTGTGTGGCATGAATTGAGTCTATTAATAAAGCATGAAAAAATAAGAGTGAAATGAAAACTCAATCCTTATTAATATACATGATGCTTAGATATTGGTATATATTTAACACTATAGACTCAATAAAGGGTAGAGTCCAACAGCGTTATGATTGCTGACATGCTTTAGAAGAAGTGAGCATTAATTTTCACCAGCGTCATTGGAATACTAATAATAACTACTACATGAATAAAAATAACGACAACAATAATAAAAGAAAAGAGTAACAACAACATCATCACCTCTTGAAAGAAGACTTCAATAATAATGTAATAAACATCTTATTTTTTAAAGCGGCGCAATATTATTGATTTTGAATTTCCTTTTCCCTCTCATAATCCACCTTTTCGAGATTATCAGCACAGTCACATTTAATCCTGATCAACCTTTCAGGACTCCCCCCACTCCTGTCTTCTCTTTCTGTTTTCCTTCTTCTTCTTTCTAACTTTCCTCTTGTAAACAAAATGGATTATCAACATTATTTAAGTGAGCGCAGTAAAGCCAGACAACCTTCTGCCAGTAAGCATTCATCAGCCATGGTGTAAAGTAATAATATAACCAACACCTTTTCTCTTTAGTTCGTGCACTTATGCCCTTTGTTCATGAGGAAGGAATGGTAAGGACAAAACTCTAGGTAGACAACAAGTATCGAGTTTATTTTTAATAAATAAATGAATTAGATTTCCTTGGGTGCCGGACAACCCAATCCCACCACATTCCCATTCTCTAGTATGACTGTAACTTTAAAATCAGGAGAAACACTCGAGATGAATCCTGATTTATTCCAGCGTTGTTTGTCTTATGACTTGACAGTAAATATTGTTTATTTGTTTTATTTTTCTCACGCATTTCTATTCTTACTAATACGTGCATTTTTTTTAGACTGGACTTCCACAACTCAATCAATGGTTAGTGAAGTTACAAGAACTCGAGCATAAACCACCAGTTAAATATGCCCTCTCTATTGGTGTTGGCTCTCAAGACTTATTAACAAAGGCATTTGAAATGTTGATTGATCCCGGATCATCCCTTCTTGTGGAGGATCCAACTTATACCGGTGCATTGTCGTTTTTACATACCCAACCTGTCAACCTTGTCGGCGTAGAGACTGATGCTTTGGGCATTATACCTGAAACACTTGATCAAATCATGAATAACTGGGAAGGTGAGAATAAGCCAAAGACTGTTTACATTATCCCTTGTGGTAGCAACCCCACCGGTGCAAGTGCTACAATGGAGCGTAAAAGGGAAGTGTATGATGTTTGTAAAAAACATAACCTTTTGATCTTGGAGGATGATCCTTACTACTACCTTCAGTTCAAGTCTCCACGTGTCGCTTCCTATCTCTCTATTGATGTTGATGGTTGTGTTTTGAGGTTTGACAGTATGAGTAAGATTTTGTCCTCAGGTGTACGTATTGGATGGGTGACTGGTCCTGCTGAACTCGTTAGACGTATCGATCTTCATACTATGGTAAAGTATTATAATAACCGTGGTAAAAGGGGGAAAGAGTGGGAAAATAATTGGCATACACATAATATGCGCGTGCGAAATAATAAGAGTCAAACAAAAAAAAAAAAAAAAAAAAAA
>VCJJ01001868.1:3946-15444 GCA_024139415.1 Backusella tarrabulga
TCTTCCTTACTTGTGCCACACTCTTTCCCAAAAATATGCACCCCATACATCCTAAAAAGAGTGAGAGATGCTCTAGCATTCCGTTAATACACTGGGTGAAATAAAGGGCATTGTTAAATATCAACAGCGACACATCTTGATTCATCCAACTTTTTTTCCATAAAAGAAAATCCAAACTTCATTTTCAGCCTTTTTTTTTATCAATTCTTACAAGATGTCTCGATTGATACTTTTTCTTGTCACAAAAAATAAAAAATAAAATAAAAAATGTTTAGGTTTATGCCAAAACAACAAGCTTGTTTGTTTTTAAAACCCTCTTTCTCCTTTAGAACCCTCACCTCAATGACAAAAAACACCACACGTTCGTTTTATTACTTTTACTTGTCAACTCATCTTGTAATATTCTCTCTTTCTCTTAGTTGTTATTGAACAGGTCAACCCACTTGAGCCAAGCATAAACGCAAAATATGATATTAGACCTGGCACTGCGTCATTTAACGACTTTATCTTGTCTTATCCAAGAGGTAAAAAAAGAGAGAGAGAGACATCCTCATGGCTCCTCATTAACATTCAATAGGTGCCTATACTGGCATGCGCACCATTCACAGAAATGCCATTGTAGAACTCGATTCACACATGAAGCGCATTGTCACCTCACTCTCCTTGATGGACTTGACGCATCCAGGTCACCCACCCGAGCAAGTAGGCCAAGCACTGGCCTCGTTTATGAATGAAGTATCGCTTGAAGAAAAGCTGGTGCCCATGCTTAGACAGGGTCTGGAGGCCTATTATGCGCAAGTGGATCCCACCTCAAATACCGTGCACCCTTCCGAGGCCAAAGTATCATTAATGGTTGCATATTCATTTGAGGTAAGAGAGAGAGGGAAGGAAATACTTTTTTTTTAAATGAAACCTCCCTTAAAAATCATAAAAAAAAAGACCAAGAAACCTAGTTTTGCCGCACATTTTGGATTGATGCATACACACCCACCCAACGAACGTGTCAAGGTCGAGGTTGAAGAAAAGGCCAGGACAGATCCTGTTGTCAAGGATTCACAATGGGTGAGAGAGAGGGCCGGTCTAGAACGAGAAAAGCCCTCGGATGTAAACGAGGTCATCCTGATGGACCATGATGGACTCCTCTATGAGGGCATGGCCTCCAACTTTTTGGCCATCCGCACAAAGCCCAACGGTGACCCTGTCGTCATGTGTGCGCCCTTGGATCATATCCTGCTGGGCACCATTTTAAAGATTGTCATTCGGATCTGTGAAAAACACAATATAGAGATGGATTGGTCGTTTCCAACGTTGCAGGATGCAAAGGAGGGTAAATGGGAGGATTGCTGTGTCACAAGTAAGTCAATCAACGGGGGGAGGGGTTTCGTTTGGATGATGGAGATTACTCATCACACTTTCAAGGTACATCTCGATTGCTTCTACCAATCAAAACAATGTATTACAACCATTTAAGGTACGATTTATAAATAACATCCCGGAATAATGTTAACAGTTTATATATATATATATATATATATATATAGAAACATTATTGAATTTGAGAAACCATCAAAGACAATGGAATTTTTGAGACATCAAGTCGAATTAGAAATTGCAAACACTGCATATCCAATCATTTGATTAATATTAATTAAAAAGAAATAAATAGTACAAAGAATGTTTATGCGTATTTTTTACAAATGTTGAGGAACCTTTGTCCGAATTTGTTAAACTTATCGTCTGCCATGTTGGTTACTTGTAAGAAATCCAAAATATTCTTTGGGGATCGTTTTGCCTAAAACACACTATAAGTTTCTTGCTCTTTCTTTTTGTTTATATTACTTACAATGTCTTTTAGCTGTGAATCCGTAAATACGGAACTAGGATGGCTATATTTGTATTCATTCATAACCTATTCTATAATTTAATATTTTTTCCTCCCCCCCATAATTAATAACCTTCTTTATATTACCTCTAGACGCAATTGTCGCATTTCTTCATAGCATTTCGTGGCACTTGGACTATTTACAGGTTTGAATATAGCCTTATTGACAGGCGGTGCCTTACTGACAGCCGCAATTTGGCTAGCTCTTTGGAAGGATGCTGGTAGGGCACGTCCGCTTCGACCCTTTCCTTTGGAGTTCGGTGCGTTTTCTTGTAGACTGAGTGTACTTGCTGCCCTGAATCCTTCATAGCGAGCTGTACTTGCTGCGACACTGCTCATGGGAGGAGCCGTGCTGTGGCTTGGTCCTGCTACAGATGGACTATTCTGAGAGTACGTTGGGGTATTTATCTTGGGCTAAAAGTATATATTTTAATAAGAGTAGGTTATCATTGCATTTCATTATTATTATTATTTTTTACCTTTGAAAAATCAAGTATAATCTTGACATGGCCATTTATGAACCCTTGTTTCTTATCTGCAAACTAATATGTCTCTATCAATTAGAAAGAAAAAAAAGTATTTATATATAAAATATCTATCTTTTTGTACCTCCAAGTAAGATGATGCAAAACCCATTTTATTCATCTTCGCTGATAACTTTATGACATCTTCCGCAATAAGCTGATTCACTATCCTCTCCGCATCCTGTCTATTCACTTTCTCACCAGCACCATGTCCATGCAATTCATTGTATCCTCTTTCAATGATGCGCTTATTACGCGAGCCCCTAAACACATCCAACAGCTGTGGCGACGTAATGCTGTCGTTGATACGTTCAAGGAGACCCACCAGGACACCCGCCTCCTTTGTATAATCCACAGTGTATCGCTCGGCATACTGGTGGTCGCGGCAGTTATCACACATTCGATGACAGTCCGCTGCCTTGAAGTTCTCTCCAAAGTAACCCATGATCTGCTTTCGACGACAATCGGATGTGTTGTAATAGTACTTGACCATGGTATTTAGGTTTGCGCGAAGTCGCTGTTTTTGGTTATAATCTCCCTCGCCCTGCTCAATCAGAAACTGCTGGGTGCACGTATCACCGTGATTATAATAGAGTCGGCATGTGGCGGTCAATCCATCGCGTCCCGCGCGACCCGTCTCCTGATAATAGCCCTCCACCGACGAAGGGATCGAGTAGTGGACCACAAAGCGTACATCGGGTTTATCGATACCCATTCCAAACGCAATGGTGGCAGCAATCACCTGCACACGGCCAGTCTGCCATTCGGATTGTACAGTCGAGCGCTGGGTAGGGCTCATGGCAGCATGGTAGTGTTTGATGGAAACGCCATACTGGTCTCGTAGCTTCTCGGCGACCTGCTCACAGTCCTTTTTTGTGCCACAGTAGATGATGCCAGATTTACCGGGGAATCGTGAAATGAAGTTAAATAGATCATCAATGATTTTTTTACTACTCTTTTCCGCTACTTCGTATCTAGAAAATGGATTAAGCAAAAAATGGAGAGAAAAAAAGGGGAGGAGGAATATATATTTATAACCTACATTAGATTGTTTCGGTTAAAACTCTGTGTCAATACCTTTGGGTTATCCATCTTTAAATGATGAATGACATCCTTTCGAATCGTCTCATTGGCAGTGGCCGTCAATGCCATCATGGGTACATCGGGATATCTCTCCTTGAGCGAGCCCAGCAGCTTATAATCCGGTCTAAAATCATGACCCCATTGTGATACACAATGTGCCTCATCAATCACAAAGCGCGCGAGATTGTTTCTTTGGTGGAGCGTATCGAGAATGCCCCTCAGCTTATCCGATTTGGTGAACAGCTCGGGTGTAATGTACATAAGATGCATTGTGGGGTGGGCGCTCTCCAGATCATTGTATATAAAGTTTTTCTGTGAGGCGTTGACTGCACTGTTGAGCATACCCGCCGCAATCCCTTTACCAGTCACCAGCTGGTGGACCTGATCCTGCATTAGCGACAGCAGTGGAGAAACAACAAAGGTGACACCACGTCGATTGTGGTGCTGGATGATGGCAGGAAGTTGGTAGCACAGACTTTTGCCGCCACCGGTTGGCATCAGCACAAAGACATCCTTTCCATCCAGGGTGGTGTTGATGGCTTCCAGCTGGTTCTTTCGGAACTCGGAGAGTTTAAAGTTTTGCACAAGCGCCTTTCGGACGTCTCTGCTCCATGGATATTCGGGCTGGGAGGATGAGATAGGCACTGAGGATGACTGTGATGATGTCAAGTCGACCAGTTCCTGTACGGATGATTGTGATGATGTAAAGTAACCTGCTGCGCTATCCGCCAAGGATGGACGAGGTGGGGTAGATCGGCTTGTTGATCCCATATTCGAATCGGATCTATTCAAATAGGATGACACTGATGATTGTGCTGTGCTTCCATCTTGTGGGTTTGAAGAATGTGATAATCGTAACGGTAATCTCGATGATGATGATGATGGTGTCGTTGTTGTTGTTGTTGATGATGACGAAAAGAAGTGTGATGTGACAACAGGTCCTTGGCTATTCACTTGCTCATTGGAAAAGATATCATCGGGTATTACTGTCACTTTGGGTGTATTTGAGGGTGATGGTCGACTGTATGCTGGAGTGAATGATGATGAAGGTAGAGGCGATTGTTGGCTTATTCTTCGATTCAGGTCTTGGATAAGACGCTTGAGTTCTTCTAGCTCTTTTTTTAGATGCTCTCGTTCTATCTCAGTGCCATTATTCATGAAAACCTCAATAATTCGTTTATTGACTACAATTTCTTCTTGTTGTGCCCTTCTTAATTCCTCTTCAAGATCTGTCACTGCCGGCTTATGACTATTGGCGGAAATAAACTGCTCTGTCATGAGCAATTCGTCAAGGAAGCCTTCGTCGTCACTGTCAAGACTAATAGAGTTTTCAACCGTAGCACCTTGACCAGGTAAAGGTTCATCAATTTGCATTGGTGAATGCAATGGCGGTGTTGGCGCTGCTGCTGCTTCTACTGCACATGCTTGTGGTACTCTTAGACGCTTAGGCTGTGGCTGAAAGTTGTTTTCCGGCTCTTTTCTTTCAATCATACTTTCACTGCTTCCTGTTAATAATGCGGCAGGTCCTTTGTTTTAAAATGGTGTCAGTATATTCATGTATGAATGCTCCTTACGAAAAAGTACCTGAAAATGAAGACATTCTCTTCAAGTTTGAACGGTTTGCAGGAGTGGCTATCTGCGGTTTTACCACTTTATTGAACCACTGTACTTGTTCATTTAAATTGGTCTTCATAGTCGATAAGTATGATAATGTGTGACGATAACAATATATTAATAAGAACAAGTGCCCTCAAAAATTGTCAAAAAAAGACAATAGAAAAAAAAAGAGAGAAATCGCGCTTGAAATGCGCCAAAAAACACGTCACGTAACACACACACATCAAATAAGTTATTTTATTAATTTATTAAAGCTTAAAGCTAATGTTAGAAAGTACAATGTCGGGATAACCGGGGAAAGGATTGTTCATCCATGCAGCACCTAAAAAAGAGTGGGGGATCAAGAAATTAATTCAATCTATTTTTGACGTGATAAATTTGTTCTTATGACTTTTACCATCAACCACAAGAACAACACCGGTGATGTAACTGGCGCCTTGGGAGAACAAGAATACAGTCGATTGGGCAATGTCTTTGACATCTCCCATACGCTAAAAATGATAATGTTAGTATATATATATATATACGTGGTTTATGATAGAAAAAAGAAATACTAACCTGTAAAGGAACAGTTTCTGTTTCGAAAGCAACACCTAGTTTATCCATACCAGTAGTGCCAGCCTATAAATGCAACGGTGAGTAATGAGTATGTATTGGTATTATTTAGTAGTAACTTACAATAGGTCCAGGGGCAATACCTTTTTTATATTAAAAAAAAGAAAAAGAAAAAAAAAATTGAGTAAACTGTCACATCGAGTTAAATTGGTCGTTAGTTACCATTGACACCTAAAAATCAAATAAACCATCAGTAAACACACCCATTTTATATTTGTTTCCATGTTACTTACGAACACCGTGGGGGCCCAATTCTACTGCCCAATGCTTGGTCAAAGCCTATCTTATATATATAAATATTTATATATGCTATATTTGGACAAATTATCCTTACGTCAATGGCAGCCTTTGCAGCACCTGCATGCTGCTGGAAAACAGTACCCGTGTACTGCAATGTTGCAGAGACATTGATGATGGCACCCTTTGTTTTCTTGAGTTCTTCAACAGATGCCTTTGTAAGATTAAAGGTACCTATAGTCCCATTTAGCCACATGATCATACGAATCACCCCCCAAGAACTTACCGAGTAAATCAATTTCAATGACGGTCTTGAAGGCATTGTATGACAGGTCATGGAAAGGCGCCAAAAAGTTACCAGCAGCACCATTAATCAAAAAGTCAAGACGACCAAACAGTTCTATCGTCTTTTTCACGGCATTCTCAACATCTGCAGGATTGCGAACATCTCCAGGAACAGCACTAATTCCACGGTTAAAAATAAAGTTTTGTCCCCCACCTCTTCCTCCCCCAAACTTACACGACTTGTCCACCTGTTGCAAGGCTCATTTCCTTTGCTGCCTTTTCCAATTTATCCTTACTAATAAATAATTTGAGTATATACAAATTTAATGGGGGGGACTTCTCCGTGTCTAAAACCTTCTAGAAAAAATGACAGCTTTTGCACCGTGACGTACAACAGCCTCGGTCATGCCGCGGCAGATACCAGATCCGCCGCCGGAGCACAATACGACTTTACCGGCAAAGATGTTGTCTTTAAAGATTTGGGTGGTATCTACAGGAGTGTTCATTGTTTATGTGTGAAAAAGAAGAAAAAGAGAGAGAAAAAAAAAAAGGTGTGGGGTGAAATTAAATACAATAATGCTTTCACGTGTCAGTCCTGGATGTCTTTATATGGAAAATAAAGTATGACTTGAGTTTGAAATCAAGAACACTCTCTCCAAAAGAAACAACATCATTTTTAGTCAATGGAAATCACCTTCTTTCAAAATATCACATTGGCTTTGAATTAGGATTATGATTTACTTTTTTTTTTTAAAATAGTGGGGTGTATATTTTGGTGTTTATATCAATAGGTTTGCTTGATTTAAAGAATAACATGCACTTATTTGCAAAGAGTTTTATTGATGAATCAGAGCTGATAATAAATGTTTTTCATTGTAAATTTCCTAGAACATTGCAAAGTTATAAAACTCAAAAACAGATCTGTGACTCGAGCATTTTCGTCACTTCAGCAAAGTATGGGCAGTTGCTCCTCCATATAAAAACAATTGGATTTTCTGCCTGATAAGTGAGAAGTATACTTGTTTCGAAAAGGTTGTTGTAAGGTGATTATGAATCATTTGGGAGACTAGTGCAGTGTTTTCTGTAGATATCACATATGTAACAAGATGACCAAGCTTGGGGGGATGGGGGAGACAGTATCCACCTTCAAATATAGTATTCACACAGATTAACCTGTCAACCAAGATTCCATTTCCTTGATATTTTCGATTAAAGGCATTCAGGTCACGATAAAGCGTCTGTTAATAGCATCAGCAAAGTAAAATCAGATATATAGCTCCGATGGCGGCAATAAAGTAAGGTCAGATTTATAGTTTCGATGGCAGCAATAAGGTAAGATCAGCAATAGTTTTGATAGCACCACCGAACAGGTATTTACAGACAGTCAGGCCATGATAAACGTCTGATAATGACAGCAATAAAGTAAGAAAAGATATAGTTTCGATAGCACCACTGCCAAGTTGTTTCCGGATAGTGCTTCTTAGGGTTACTTATTATGACTGTGATGGATGTTTTTGCATGTGTGTCTGTTAAAGAATATATCAGCGCTAAAATTAAAGTACAATGAATACCCGCTGTTTTATATGGCAGTAAACAATTGACAAAATAAATGCTTACCTTGTTTGTGAGTATGTTGCTGCTGTTGTTGTTGCTGCTGATAATAAGAAAAGAAAGTGTATGTGTGTGTGTGTGTCTTTTTTTTTGCAATATGTCTACTGGTATGAACCGCCCTCATCCACTCCTGTCTCTATTTTCATGAGTGCCTCATATATGTATTCTTCAAACTCTGAGTCGGCCATCTTCATGAAATCGTCTATTGTCATTGGTTGAGGACTGGCAACGGGAGACCCAGGTGGATATCCAATGCGGTTATAAAGAGCTTCAGCATCCTATCAAGTAAAACAAAGTTCAAGTTTCGTAGATTCATATAGCCATTATAATAGGGTACTTACCTTGTACATTTTAAACTTTGTGTCCTCCCAATTCAATGGCCACTCTACGTTCATCTCTATTAATAAGTAGTAATAATGAGCATATTAATAATCATGGTGATAATCATAGTAACAGTGCGTTACCTGGCTCTACGCTGTTGGCTCTTCTGTTGCTCCATGCCTGTATAATTAATGTTAAATCATTATATTTTAGTTTATTATGTATATTTTAGTGTTTACCTTGTTATGAACAACTTCCGCAGAGTCGTCCTCCATTCCTTCCAAATTTAGACTCTAAATATCATATATTTGACAGTTTTTAGCTTTTGTATTACAGTACTTGCATAATATTTTGATCAACTTACCTTCATATATCGTTGACTACCGTCTCTCATATCAAACTCGTAGCCCAGACTTCTGTCTTCTCCTATACTGAGGTTTCCCATTCGTTCAGCAATGTTTTCAAGGTTTGGTTCAATTGGCTCGCATTTATATTGGACCAAGCCGACATCCGCATTCTAATTATTCAGATTTTGACAATGCATCAGGATTTAATGTAACTACAAATTAAGAATATAAAGTATTTACCATTGCTTTGACTCTTTCCTCTGTATATGTTTCGTCTTCTTCTGCACCTTCAGTAAAGTGCTCGAGTAACTATTTAAATTAAAAATAAGCAGTTTAGTACAACGGTACCATATTATTTGACACAAGTTGCTATTACCAAGACAAGAGAGTATACAAAGGCTGCCAAGCCGAAAATAAAAATAAAGTTGATCAAGAATTCAACAATAGAGTCCATGTTGTTGTTTTTTAGCGATGAAGGCAATGAAAATAGTAAAAGTAATAAAAGTGAGGAAAGTAAAAAAAAGAGGTGAGGAAATCAAACTTTGATTTTGTGCCTTATTTATTAAAATGCAGAATCGCGATAACACACATTTCCTTTTTTGTAAAAAGTATATTTTTTTTATTCACATGAAAACAAAATACTCAATAAAGTTTTCACTTAAATACAAAAAAAATACACCCCAAGTGCTGGCTTTTATTGAAAACCGCATTAATCAATTCATTTCATATTATTAAGTAACTAATGTATAATATTCATTTCATCAATGTGTCCATGAATAACAAAAGACTGTATATGAATGTTATTTTACATGTCAAGTGCTCTTTTGCGAGACCCTGTAACTGCTTTCAGCACCTCTCTATTGCTAATACATGTACTAAGTGTAAAGCGCAGTAGCACATAGAAAAAGTCATTTTATTCATTTATTTACATTGAATAAATGCATTGTGTTAATTCAACAATCGAGTTATTTTGCCAACGCCTTTTGTGCGCCCTTCCCTGAATATCTAGAAACAATATATTTATAAGAAATGCTGAGTCGGTTTTATGCTTTACTCTGCCACTTACCAGTCTGCTCCCAATGGTAAGATACTCAGGCGTCTTTAAAAATTCAAATTCCTTTAAATAAAACAGAACGATAAGAAATACAAAATATATATGTTAGATGCGCATGAAATAATCAGCTTACAACAAGAGCTCGATCGCCAGTTCGAAGAACACTCTTCTCCAGAATATTGATACTCGCTGTTTGACGCACTGCGCCGCAATGGACCATTGCTTGGTACTTTGTTTTGATTGTGGTTGAATGATAAAGGACGACAATCTCTGCCTCGAATCGTTTTGTTACTCGGGGTGGAGGAACATCCTTATCAAATGTAAGAAGAACCATGCCTTTTCTCAATGAGTCACGTCGTACATTTTTCAATGCAAATGTCACGCTTTGCCCAGCACGGGCAGCAGGAACTTGGGTTCGCTTATGGTGAATGCCCTTGATGGATGTAGTCATGAAATTACCTGCGAAATCGGGGCCCAGTCTTACCTTGTCTCCAACATGAACCAAGCCTCCTTTCATTACCCCGTTTACAACAGTCCCGACAAAAGGAACCGAATACATTTCGTTAATCTCGTAGTGAAAAGGCTCTGTTGCGTCAAAGTGAGATAACGAAGGTAGCACATTAAGAAAGTTTCGCACCAAGTCCAGGCCTTGTCCGGTAACATTACTCACTTGGAAGATGGGGCACAAGCGTTCACTTACAAAGTTTTGCTTTTTTTTTAAAAAAAAAAAAACAAAACAAGTTTAGCTGTATATATATATAAATAAACCATTATTTTATCAATCGGCTTACAGCTGTAACTACAACATCATGGTTGTTTTGTATAAATATTGGTATCTTCTTGCATGATTTTGATTTTAGCAATGCGCCTAGATCCTTGATTGTCTTGTCCAAGACGTGCTCAGGGCATCGATCGATCTTTGTGACCACAACAAGAACAGGTATATTAAGCGATAGAGCCAGACCCAGGTGCTCTTTCGACATGCCAATCATGCCTGCATTCGCACCCACCATCAGCATGGCAAAGTCAGGTGCACTCCCTGTCATTCCAAAGACAGTTGTCTGTCAGTTTTAATTGGTTAAAAAGCGATCAACCAAATGACACGTTGTAAACTGCTCTCTTTTTTACCTTGAGGTACTTTTCATGTCCTGCCAGATCTACAAAGCTCAATACTTTTGCTGCAGATTGACAGACTTCTTCCCACGTCAGCTTTTTTGGAGAATGAGGCATGATTGGGCGAGAGTGTGAATCAAAACCTAAAATCTCTCCTCCTACACTGGATGTTCTTCCAGATTCAATTTCATGTTTGTGTCTGAATAGATTTAAGCGAGCTTTTCCTCTGCCATCATCCAATACGCCCTTTGTTAATACTCCCAACATTGTAGACTAATATATAGAGAAAAGTGTTAGTTTTACATGTGATTAGGAGCTCATATATAAATACCTTTCCCGCGTCAACATTTCCCACAACCGCAATTCGAATTTCAAGTAAATCCTGTACTGTTTTTGGTCTTTTTCGAATCACCAGATGCGCAACAATTTTTTCAGTCGTCTTTTCTGTCTTATCCAACTGGTTCAATTCATCAATGTCCGTAAAATCAGCGTCCAAGTCATCGCATATCAGCTTTGCTGTTGTCAAGCACTGTTCATATTCACCGAGTGTAAGTGCCATTGGCGTGCCGTCCTCTATGTTGTTGTATGAGTCCGTTATTCCGGATATAATCTTGTTGTGGTTATCAAACCTTCAAAGCCTATTTCAAGCAGCGTTTCGCCTTCTCCCTGCGCCATTCTTTTCTGTATTAGGCTTTTTAGCCATTCCTTGTCTTCATTTGAGGGATGCAACAGTCGGTCCTTAGGAACATGAAGGGAGAATATTCAGCCAAAGCCATAGCAGGCATATTATATTATATTGTATTATAAAA
>VCJJ01001870.1:0-10037 GCA_024139415.1 Backusella tarrabulga
TACTATTTGATCTACAACACGATTCGTGGAACTGTCGTTAGGTTTGTACTCCTCTTTAATACAAAACTCGAAAAAAAAGGAACCGGATAAAACGTTACATCTCATGGTTTGTACTATGAAAGACATGGTCTGATCGACGTTCAAAATTTGGGTGCCACTTTTTATCCTATACTTGAACAATCTGTGAGAGAGAAGTTGCAACCAAACTCGTCAATTACCTAAATAAAAAATAAAAAGAAAAAAAAGTTGCCATTTTTTATACTTATTTGACGACTGTTGTTTATTTATGGTCATTATTATACTATTTATATTGATTTAAAACATGGATAGAAAAACTTTTATTTATTTAAATTGATAAATAGTTGATGATTTACAATAATTTAAGCATTTTATTGAAATTCATTGCGTGAAAGATCAATTTTGTGTGTTTCTCACGCATATTTTGGTTCTTTTGTTTTTGGCCTTGGGATTATCTATTTTGATACATTAATACAAACAAAATATTTGATATACACAGTGAAACATACCTGTTTCTTCACCATTCTTGTCAATAACATTACCATTTTTTTTTGCGAGTTCTGGAGGATGGACCTTGTGCAAAGTTTTCAAATTTGGGAGTCCTAATATCAAAAGAGTTTGTTATAAAAATGCTACATAAAAAATAAGACTGAGATATTTTACCTCTTTAATGGATGACCTTCAATATCGATACCATTATTTTGAATTATATTGTCTTCATGTTCTTCTTTGACATCTTGATTTGCATTAATACTACTCTCGTTCTCAGTTTCATTGTTTTCTTTATCACTCTCATTTGAATTTTCCTTTTCTTGATTATTAGCGATGACTGTATCATCAGGGTATTGTGAGGTTTCTTTTCCACATACAAGCAATAAGTTAACGTGCTTTCAAGTTCTTAATACAGGCAGCTAAGGGTAAAAAAAGTGCCGATTTTACTTCGAGATGTTGCATATTGCTGGGCAGTAGAGCCAATGTCTTTGAAATTTATGCCTTTTCCAATTGAGTATTTTTGCTTTATCTTAAACATAGTATCATCAAGTAGTCCAACATTAACACTGCCTTTACATTCTTCAAATTCATGGTCTGTTAATTCCCGGCCTTTCACTCTGTTGGCAAGACTATGATACGACTGCCATGCAAAGTATTTTGGTGCATTGATATCCCTATTTGATACACTTCTTCGAGGAATGGAATCGTTTTCAAACAGTCCATTTTTTAGAATAGCAATTGATCTTTGCTTATCGACCGTAGCAATGTTGTTTATTGGTATCATTGATTCATTTGCTTGGCCTATTTGACTACTTATTTCTTCAACTGGATTCTCAACTAGAGTAGTAAGACGGTTCAATTTACGCTCCAGTTTTTTCATCTTTTTGTGCATCTTTTTTTGTTTTTTTTTTATCGGCTTTTGCTTTTTTATTCAATCGTCCTTGAAAGGGCATATAATTCAAAGCTATAATTGATGGAATATTCCCTGGATCGGTGGTGGTTCGTTTTGGATTAGAGCTCATTTAATCTACACAAGTAAAAGGCTTTGTTGAAATAAAAGATAAAGTAAAGAAAGTGGTAAATTTGTTTCTTGATTTGTGTACACAAGAGCCATGACTTCTTGTGGCTTAAATTTTTAAATCAATGCTACACTTCCAAAAGGCCAATTGATGCAACGGTTTTCCTTTACATTAACGCTATCGTCTGTCCATAATCAAATCGCCGGATTAAGGGCACTCTTTTTCCGCGTCACGTGTTTTATCAATTTTGTGGCGGTGAATTGCTCAATTATAAAAAAAATTTTGAAGGTGTTTTTTTTTCCTTTGTCCTTTTCAAAGGGGAGATGCTCGCTCAAATGAGGGAACAACTGATGAGTGAATGCCGAACCCACAATTAAATTATATTAGGCCAGTTTCTTTTTGAGGAGCTGGTCAATTTTTGGAACCCTCGCAAGAGGGTTTATATCTCTTTATTTATAAATAATGAAAATGAAAAATAATAATGATAATGATAATGATAATGGTAGTATTAGATAATGATAGTGTGGAAAGCTTAATGGCTCGATTTATTATGGTGTTTCCGCTTAGAGAGCCTTCTTCTAATGTCTGGCATGGATAATCTTCTCTCTTTGAAAGGCTGGCAAGGATTGAATGTAGGTACTGATATTTTATGACGCAATTCTTGTTCTTCAGTTGGTATAGGTTCTATTGGCGAATACACGAGGGGTTTTGGAGGATATTCTTTAAGTGTTGAACGCTCAACATGAGCAAAGGGATCTGGTGCCTGTTGCAAATGGTCCTGAGATTTGTGTTTAAAGTGATTCAACTTTGCTTTAAAGTAGGCCGAGGATCGCCGTAATAGGTCACTCGCTGCTCTTTTACGAGGTGTCTTTTTCTCTACAATGCTGACATGAGGTATCTCTTCATGTATGGAGGGCGGTATTGATACCAAGGAAGACTCTGGCGAAGGCTCAATCTAAAAACAAAGGGGTTAGACAACGGTGTGAATACAAATATATAACATACGTCTGTTAAGCCTAATTCATAATGTATTTTTGATCTCTTCTTATCAAACAGATATAATAGATCTCTTGAGAAAGAGTCATCTATTATCGCAGTGGGCATTTGTTTGAGATGGTAAAGAAGAGATGATTTATTTAATTTAAAGAATCTTGCACGTGTTTATAAAAAAACAAGGGAACATCGTATTCAATAATAAATAAATACGATTCCAAATCAGGATGGCAAATATATGATATACAATGAGTTCACTTTTTTGTGTATGTCAAACACTAGAACATAAAATGAACTGTATACATCTTTACAGTCAGTTTCTCTTGTCTTTTCACATATTTATATTGTTACTACCTTTTTTTTAGTGTCCAAATCAAGGAACGAAGGTACAAAAGGAGCGTGATGTATGAATGGTGGTAATAATAAAGGTAGATTCAAAACAATAAAGGATTATAAACAATGGAGTGTATAAGAGACAAGGGAGCTACTATGATATTATGTTACCATTAGCTTTTATATTTATTATTATCCATTATGAATCACTCACCTTTCCCTTTTATCACTAAAATGGTTAGTCATGTAAACAAAAAAAGATATATTATTATTACAATATTAAGTGTGTGTGTGGGGGGGGGTATCGTTTAACGTTATAAATTGATGCCAAGTTTCTTTAGATCTTCATCAACATCTTCAGTGCTCAGACCAGAAGGATCCGGTGCCATTGGAAATCCCATTCGTTTTATATCTTGTAATTCATCAATTTCTTCTTTTCGTTCTCGCTTGTGTACCAATAATTCACGTCTATTTGGACAGATGGAATCTAATCATGATCATGTAAGCAAAATACACATTGACAAAAAACAATAAATGTACTACCTTGTGTTTGTTCTTTTAATTTTGCACGTTCATCCTCTATGCTCCACTTTTTACCCTGTAAGCTTGATAGCAAATCACGTCTTAGTGCAGTTTTTTGTGTCTAGACAAAAGGATCAGTCTCTATTAAATATCTTCCAAAAAGCACTTACAATAAAATGGATATTTGCTTCATATTCACACTCTTCAAACTGGTGCTTAAAGTTGGCGTGCTGATGCTTCTTCCACGCCTCTGCACTGCTAATCCGCTTGCCCTTCTTTTCTTCAATTTCCGCCATTAATGTTACCAATTCTGGATGTGTACCTATATGTTACAATGGTGGATGCACACACCTCAAAAATGAGACTTCAACGAATGGAACCAATTGCTATGCTGGCTTACCATTGGCAATCATTACTGCTTCTTCATTCAACTCTGTCATTTTTTCTTGGTAGATTCTATATAAAACTCGGTTAATACATGTACAGAAAGAGGGTGTTTAGACATACTTGTCTCGTAATCGTGCAAATTCAACTTCAATGTGAGTGAGTGCTTCAAACGCTTCTTTGCGCTTCTGCTCATAATCATCATCTTCATTTTCTATATACTTGTAAATAAACAAGTTCTTGGTAGTGCCATTCATTCCTTACCTTTTGGATCGGGAGACTCTTGTTCTTCTATGGGCTCGACTATGCCGTTTGTATGTTTTGCCTCATTTTCATGTTCGCTTGCTATTGAAACTTGAGCCATTTCAATCTCCTTGTCCTTGTCTTCCTGTTCCTTCTTGACAGTGACTGGTTCCTCTTGACGACTTTTTCTTCTCGACCTTGTTTCGGTCTCAGGTCTTGATGCGCGTCTTCTTCTACTGCTATTCACCTCGTTTTCAATTACTTCGGGTGTTTCGAGTTTGGGTTTCTTGGTTACGGGTTCCTGCTCCTGATCACTTGTTTCTTCTGAATTGCTCTTCTCCTGTGCTTTTTGCTTTTCTTGCTTGGGGTTTTTCTGCTTTTCCGTCGGTTCTTTTCGACGCTTTCTCAGCACTGTTTTTGTTTGGGTGGTTTTCTTTATTTGTGTAGTTTTATTTTCTACCGTTTTTTTGACTGTTTCTTTTATGGTCGTTTTCGCCACAGTCTCTGTTTGAGAAGGTTCTGGCGAGGCTGACCTTGATAGAGGAAAGTCATCAGGTATAGAGGAAAGTGGGGAAGCGGAATCCTGCTCGGTTTGGAGATCATCGTCCTCTTGCTCCAGTAAAGCAGCTGATTCTTCATCAAGAGCTTCTTCATTAGATAATGAGCCAGGTGAGTCGGCCTGCAGCATGGACAAATCGTCGTCTTCGTCGTCTTGTATTTTATCGGTTGGTGTGAGTGGGCCCTCTCCGTCTAATTGCTCGTCTGTGCTCAGCACGGACGATGAAGAGCCTAAGGATAGTTTGGAGCTCTGTCTTGAAGGTGCTTCGTTTTTTCCATTATTCATTCTTAACGTATTCAAGCGGGTTTTAATTGTATGTAAAATAAATAGAAAGATCCCAACTCTCTCTTTGCGCGCGACAAGAAACAACATCAAGTGACGTATCATCTCTTTTTGGCCAATCAAAAAAAATCGAATTTTTAAGCAAAATATTCTTTGCCAGGAGACTCGGAATATTAATTACCCAGGCCAATTGTTGGATTGATAATGGTGAATTGTTTACAATGGGATTTTATTAAAGTATAAAACTAGGTGACAGCAAGCAATGTCATTTTTGAAAATCCGCTAATATTTATAAACCAACATCAACTGATGTAGAATAGTGTTTATGGTAAACCCTTTATACATATATTTATAATAAAAGATAACAAAAGCTAAGAAAATCATAAATGGAAAAAATAAAAAGCCTTTTGAAGCCATGAAAAAAAAGTTCATTAATGGAACCATAAAGAAATCAGGAAACTGAGATACATATTTCTACTAACTTTCCAGTCCTTGGGGATGTCTAGAAGCCAAGTCAACCATTTGCCTTCATCCTTTTCTGGTGTAGAATCAAACTTCTGGAACAGGCTGATTATGGTTGACGAGGGCTTATATCTGTAGGAGTATAAGACCCAAAAATACATGGTATATATAACGCTGTAGTGTTAAGAATCGAGAGTTGGTTTAACCTTGACGCCCACTTGATCATTGACATATCCTTGAGCACTATACCTCAAACTTGGTCTTGCAGTAAATTGAGCTCAGAAGCCTCGTGGGGCAAAAAACGAGCTATCGACCGATCGCACACTCGGCAGCTGTTCTTGGTGTAGCTTTGGGTCAAAAGCATACCATCGTGTAGCGAGTAGGCGTTTCGGATACCTCTCATCATGAGATTGTTTATTGTAGTCTCGGTTCCTCTGGCAATTTGAACTGATAGAATATGGATAAAAAGGGAAGCAATTTCCGGCATATGTTTTTGTTGTAAAGTAAACTAGATGCATCCATCATGTTATAAGGTTATTAGGGTTGTGATATTTAATGATAGATAGAATAAAGATAGAAAGACGTGAGTCTCTGGTTCTCGGTTTTAATGTATAAGAGAGAAAGAGAGAAAACGCATGAATAAATGCTGGGGGTGAGCAATATAAATATTAGTTGGGTGTGGAATGGGGTAGCATAGAATCCATACCGTGTTTTCCAAATAGTGAGAGACCACATTGTTGTGTCAAAAATAGCTTATAAAATCGAATAAACTCAAGTAAAAAACGCGCTTTTCTGAGTTCATCACAATACTACTTTTAATATTGGAATGTTAAATTGGCGATTAAGTTTCCAAACCGCAATTTTCTTGGATAAAATAAATTGTTGTTCAGCAACAGCAAGGCATGATTTAAAGTATATGTATCTTTGTAAAGATCAGATATAAATTTACAATAATCAGTGCATCTACTTTTAGAGAATAGACTTGTAAAGCTTGGAATTATTATTTCAAATAACAAAAAGTGGCTTTTCAGGAACCGCATGTATACTTTAGAGGTGGCTTGAAGACATGGCCTTAAACTCCGTTAAGCCATATATATATATCCTTTCCTACAAGTATAACAGTTCTGGTGACCTCCATGAAAAACCATTTCAACAAGGGTATTAGCGTTGGTATTATTATATACTCAAAGACCTATTCCTTGATTATTAACTCTGGTTGCGTGATATTAAATATGCCACTACGCCCAACCGAGTTGTCCGTAAATTGGACCTCACCATCAATGTAAAGACGTTGGATATGGATCGATTGGCAATATCAGCACAAGAGGCTATCACCTTGGTGTCGATGCTTAATAGTAGAAACACCCATTTTCAACACCAATGCTGTTGCTTTAAACAACCCAAAATCCCTTTCCAGTCTGAATTAATTTTCCTGTCACTTTGGTTGAAAATTCAATATTATCATGCAAAAAAAACAAAGTAATCATGCTAAAGTCATGAAAGTGATATCCTTTTTTTTAAAAAAATCCCCTATCTTTTCCCCCATTCCATCCTTCAATGTCAACCTTCATTTTCCAGATCCTTGTACATTAAAAATGAATGCAAAAAATAAAAAATATAAAAAAGTAAAAAATAAATTGTATGAAAGAGAATGTATTTGTTTGTTTTTTTTACAAAAAAATCAACATTTTTAACGGAGACGACGGGCCTCACGCTCAGATTCCAAGAGACAGAGAATATCGTTTTCGCGAACAGGACCCTTGACATTACGGATGATGCTACGGTTGGTATCGTCCATGA
Source organism: Backusella tarrabulga (assembly GCA_024139415.1). NCBI lineage: Eukaryota > Fungi > Mucoromycota > Mucoromycetes > Mucorales > Backusellaceae > Backusella > Backusella tarrabulga. Next base: position 7,108 of record VCJJ01001870.1, read on the forward strand.
ATTCAACGCGAACTTGAGTGACACCACCACGGGAGCCAGTACGGCCGAGAACTTTAGTAACTCTAGCGAGCTTGACGGGGGTCTTTGAGGCGTCCTATATAACAATGGAATTAGAATGGACATCCCCCCTTTTTTTTCGCTTTCATAAAAATCCAATCCATCAATTTTCATTCATCCATTCATCCATCGGTTTATGTATATTAAAACAGAATGGTTGCCATGATTTCGAATTCGATTGATAGGTTGGTTCGCTTTTTGATGCTGGATGGATTGTTACTCACCATATCTACGGCTTAATAGGATCTTTTTAGAAAGGGAAGGTGAATGGTTTCTACAAGTGAACTTGGAAATGACTCTCAGCTCCGGGAGATAAAAATCATTACGTCACTGTCACGTGATCAATTATATCAGTTATGAACACTGGATTTTGTTCATTATAGCTTGATGATGAGAGCGTTATAATCGAAATCACCCACATTTCGGTCAAAAAATACAAAACAAACAAAATAAAAAAAAAAGGATTGGATATCCCCTTTGCATCATTTATCAAGGTTGGGGCGATTTTAAAAAACCTAAAATGCAAGGTTGGCATATAATAAAAAGGCTTGGTTTCTTGAATTAGTGAAATCAATTCTCGAAAAATCTTAATCGAGGCACATATACTATTTTCTAGAGAGTGAGGGGGGGGATCAGGGTGGCATTTCCTGCAGGTTATGATCATTATGAAAGAGAGCTTCGTATCTAGTATCAAAAAAGTGCCTCACTATTTACCATCTCGACCAAAACAAGATTCTGGCTTTTCATTAGAAAAGGTAAGTATCACCGGTTTCTTTTGAAATGGACAAAAAGTAAATAAATAAAGGTTTGACCCCTTTACATTGATTTAGATTAAGTGAAAGGAATTGATATATATATATATATATATACTGTTAAACAACATGTCATCATCAAAATAATAAAGTATCTAATATTTGTTGTTTCACGATGGCTAGCTCCACAAATGTTCTGAGATAATTTTAAGCTGTTTTACTCAATATGAATATATCATAATCATTTTAGATTGATTTTTGGTATGAACAGTACCAAATACAAACACTTCTCCATGTAATTTGATTATTCATTAGCATTGTTAAAGTCCATAGTATTCGTGGTTCAGCTATTAAGCAATTGTGTTGTGTCTCATGACATGCTAATAATAATAATAATAATAATATTAATGCATGTGGTAGATCTAAACCCGATCCAAATTAGTTCTCAATTACATTTATTGTTGTTATTATTAGTAATAATGATAACAAGGTTATAGCTGTAGTGAATTATAGTAAATCAAGTAGTATATAATTAACTACAAGTAATTAGTGGGTATATAAACATAATATAAAGTCAAATAAACAGAGGATATCATACTTAATATTTCATAATCGAACAAGTATGAACAAAAAAAAAAGACAAAAACTATGAAAAGAAACCCCTGAGTTCTTTGATGATCTGGGACCTTTTGTGTAAGCTTATGTACAAATATGAACCAGGATGTTTTTGTGCATCAACCTGTCAAACCATAAATAGTCAATGTCCGAACCATCTAAATTATTACGTATAGGGCCTTTTGCTTTTACATTGTGCATCTAATCATAATAGTCCATCATGGTTTCAAAACTCTTGGGCTCTCGCCAATTGATATAAAAAGAATTATAAAATGTCACTATTAACATTTCAATCTATTAATGATAAAGATAAAAACTTCCGTTTATGCTTCTACTAAACAAATATACATGTATTTTCTTAAATAAAAAAAGGGGTAAAGTGATACAATGTTTTTTATGACTATTATAGAGATTCATGGAAATAGTTTACTTTTTCCTGCTCTTCATAGTCATTTGCAGAGCCAAACTAGCACAAGCTAATGATCAGCATTGAGGATCAAAAAGCGGCAAAAAGGAACGAGAGATACTTTTTCTCTCTGTGTATGCCACACAATATCAAAACAAAGTGTACATCATTTATATTACGTAAAAGTTGTATTTAGGATTATGCCCCATTATCCCCAAAATAAAAAAAGGAAGGTTAAATGTTTTATTTTAGTGTGCTTACTGATTTTCATTTCATTTGTTTACAATTTATTAAAGGAAATCCTGCTCTTCTCAGAGTATGCCTTCCCCTTTTTTTCTATAAACAAAAACCTCGTATTTGGGCTATTTTATTATTCCATGAAAAAAAAAGCGCTCAAGCAAGTATTTCATTTTGTCAATAGTAATATCAAGTCTATCTTTGATGAATGTAAATGACACAAACCTATACTATGAAACCTGACCTTTTTAGACTAGAGTAAAATATTTGATGCTGATAAGAACTATCAGTTGTTTAAAATCATTTACAAACCAATTTTATATAACAACAAGGTATTATAATATCGTTCTATTAGAGTGCCCAATCTCAAAAAGAAAAGATAGAGAATATCAAACGTGTATAAATAGTAAAAAGGCTGATGCTTGCTGGTGTCCCTGGAAAGGAGGCTTCATACAATCAAAACAAAGTTGGTGATACCTTATTTTGTATAACATGTAGAAACCAATTTGATTTCAAAAACAACGTTCCTGTTTTTTCTGTGGCAACTATTTTTTTATTACAAAAAAACCTAGGCCATGGTTCCTCAAGGAAATTCAACTACTTTTCAAAGAGTAGAATGTAATACATAGAAAAAAGAAAAAACCCAAAGAGTAAACCATGTTAAAAAATAAGGAAGGCTTTCCACACGATTCGAGTAACACGGACATAATTCTAAGGTTTGAATTAAAGGAGTTCCATCTTAAACTAACTTCTCGAAAGCGTATCATGTGAATGAAAAAAGAGTGTTTCAACACGTTGTATTTACTTTTATCTTGGACCAAGAAGGAAGAAAGAGAGTCATTAAAAAAAAAAAAAAAAAAAAA